>WELB01000225.1:127301-193042 GCA_009602725.1 Spirogloea muscicola
CGCCGCCGCCGCCGCCGAGCCTCTGCCATTCGTGGTGCTCCACGGTGCTGCCTCCCGCCAGCCCGGTGCCGCAATTCCTGCGCGGCCCGCTGCCGTCCCTGCCGCCGCCGCTGCCGCCTCCGCTGGCCACCGACGGCCGCCGTTGCCAGCCGCGGCGCGCGCAGGCATCGGCGACCAGTGCGGGAACGCGGGCATGCGCCGCTTCGTGGACCTCCTTGCTCGCCGCTCCGGCGCCAACGGCACCTGCATGTGCGCCGCCTGCCTCCGTGCGGCCCCCCTAAACCCTAAACCGTAAACCCTCAAGCAGAAACCCTACTATAACCCCAAAATCTAAATCTTAACACTAAAGCTACACCTCTCACACTTAAGTTAGATCCCGCGCCGGCTGACGCCGCCACCCGGCGGCGACGGCGGCGCGCCCTGCCGCCGCAGCGAGATTGGCAACGGCGCCCACGACTCGTGGGTCATGCGCCTCGACAAGCAGGTCCCGCTCCCTCAGCCCAGGCCAGCCGCAGGCCTGCTCTCACGAGGCTGGCACTGCCGGACGTGCTGAAGCCAGGACGGCAGTGCTGATGTCCTGACTCGTGGCCATGCCGCGGCTGCTCCCCAGACGGCGTCCGTTTGCGAGCAGGTCGGGCTGATCCTCGCCGCGCCGCAGCAGCCCCTTGGGCCTCTGTGCAGCAGGCGAGGGCGCAGAGGCTGGCAAGGCCCGTAATGGGTGCCCTATAATGCTCGCGTGGGCATGGCCGGGACCTGTTTCTCTGTAACGAGTGAGCGAGCGAGCGAGCTCGCGGTGGGCTCTCACAGGCCCCATGACTGGTATCCCCACCTTGGCAGATACGGGCCGACCCTCTGTTGAAGGACGGCTTCAATCTCGTCGGCCTCTCGCAGGTTCGTGGGATGGGCAGGGCTCTACCTCTTTCGGCATTGCTTCCCCAAGGGGCAGCAGACCTTGAGAGGGGGCTTTGTCTAATAGCATGTGGCCATCTCAACCTCCATGAGGAGCCAAAAGTACAGACAAGTCGTCTGGATAATGGCAGCGTTGCTCAAGGTACACCGGCAGCTTGAAGCATGCGCAGGAGGTCACTGTCTGCGTAGTCTGACAAATTACAGGCCAACGCTAATGGTGTCGTCACCCTGCCACTCCTGGCGTTCACGTACTCCTCAGGGCAACCTCATCGGCCGGGCTTACATTGAGCTTTGCGATGGAGGTCCGCCTGTGAGTGACGCTCCTCATACTCGCTCCAACTTGGGTTGCCTCCAGAATGGACCGTGCACCCTAGCACCTGCCTTGCAAGCTCTGAACCCCAGCCCTACTCGGAAAGTTGGGCTTCCTGGCGACACTGACCTCCAGTGGCCTCCTCTTTCCAGCTTGGCACAACCATAACAGTTATGTTGGTGCACATAACTGTGTGCCATGTGCAGGTGCACAACTTCGTTTCTCTTGGGGGCCCACACGCCGGCACCGCGTCCACACCCCTCTGCCTGGTATTGCAGAAGTGCTCGAGTCTCGATCCCAGCTCGTGTCAGCTGACGCCCATGAAGCTCCACTGCCTTTTGTGAGTGTCGGCCAGGCACTGAACTTGCTACTCCCGCACACCCAGCTTGGTCCTCTGTCCTTCTAACCCACTACCTTGTCTTGCCGAGCAGTTCAAAAGAATCTGCAAGTTCATCGACGCTCTGCTTGCCTTTGGCATATACTCAGCATACGTACAAGTATGTCACCAGCTTACACTTCTCATGGCCGTGCCTGGCTGGTCAGAGCTACAGCCTTGCTCAGCCGAGGATGGCTGGCGCGCTGCAGCTTGTGCTGCCATCGTGGTGACAAGGATACTGACACTGAGCCACCTTCACTTCCCTCTCCTTCTTTACAGGACCATGTTGCACCTACAGGATACGTGAAGATACCCACCGTCAGCTTCTCCGATCGCTTCCTCTTGCCTCCCCTCCCTTCGCATCGTTGCTTTCCCACCGTCGTGACTGGCATTCAGCTGCGCAGCCCATCTGACACGGCCACCTTTTCTGCACGCCTTTCCACCACACCCGCCAAAATCTCTTCTTTCTTATCTTCATAGCTTTGTCATTCTTTGCAGGATCTTCCAGCTTACTTAAGAGGTTGCGTCTTTCTACCTGTCATCAACAATGAGCGACCACTGATGAGGAATGAGACCTACAGGGAGCGCTTCTCATCCCTCAATCATCTTGTGCTTGTCAAGGTAGTGCATTTCGGCCTGTGCACTCCATATGCTTAACAAGGCCCTCAAGGTTTACGTTTCGATATGGCACTTAAACTTGTGCACTTGTAAAGTCGACACTAGAGCACTAGTGAGGGCAGCAGCTAAACGTATTGGTTGCTCTTACTGCTGGTGCAGTTTGAGGACGATTCAGTGATAATTCCTCCAGAAACTGCATGGTTTGGATATTACGCTCCCAACTCGCTCGACAAAGTCCTAAATTTTGAGCAGGTAAATACAGGCTGGCTGTGAACATGCTTGTAGCTGCATGCTTGCTGCTCCTCAATGATGGTTGCAGTAGTCTTCCGGGTCAGGCTGAACATTGAAAGGGCATTGCACTTCAATCAGACGGATCTGTACCTGGAGGATTGGATTGGCCTTAGGAAGCTCCACGAAGCTCGAAGAGTAACCCTTGTGGCGGCCCCTGGTAATCACCTCGCCATCAGCAACAAGTTGATCAAGAAGCACATAATCCCCTACCTTAGACTCCGGCAAGGAGACCAACCCTTTACTACAGCCCCGATCTCGCAGTAATCTGTCTTGTCATAAATGTGCCTCATCGGGACCGCTTTTGATATAGCTGTACATTCATGTTAATACTTGCTTAGCTCACAAACTTGAGAACATTTTGCATACTTTCTGTCTACATAACGACATTAAAGCTAGTGCCGCTTTACTCAGTTATTGATTATCTATTGGGGGACAACACAAAGTTGATCTGTAGTACATGGAAATTTTTGATATCGTAAGTAATAGTAGTGGAAACTCCACTACCAGAAATAATTAAGGATCTGTCTTGTCATGACCACTTTATGAATTTGGCGAACTCATCGAGATTCACTAGGCAGGAAAACATATCTAAAGCTTCGACATTTGTAAGTGCTGTAGGCATACTAGTAATCGGACTATCAGCAAGGCTCATAGCCATAACATTCCTCGAAGTAAAGCACTTCCTCGAAACATCCTACTTCTTGCACACCATTTACATTAAAGGTATCGTGAAATGTCCTCCTAAATCCACAACTTCTCAGCGTGTATTTCACAATAAGATTGAGCAAAAGTAGGAGCAGAATACACATAATAATGGCCATTACCCGAAAATTGGTATGCCAAGCATAGAGCAGGGTCACCAATTTCCCGCTCTGTTGTATGGGAACCTCACCTAATCATTATGCAGCAAAGGCTTTGGCTTATGCAGACATAGTCAACTATATATATAAGGAAGTCAAAAGAAGATCTTATTCACACTCTAAGCTATTACTGCTGACATTGCTTCTTTTCACGAGACTTCAAATGTCAACCTCAGTAAATTTCGTTACCAGCCTTGAAGATGTTCTACAAATGCATCTCCCAGGCTACGGTTCCTCCACAGTAAATGTACCAGGAGAGTGACGTATCAGGAAAGTGACAGGCTCTTGTTTCGTTCGTAACTTCTCCCAAATACTTGCCAAGAGAGGCAATCAGATCTCCCTACATAAAATTCTTTGGTTCAGTGATACAACGATAATTCTCACATGTTAATGCACATTGACGTCTCTCTAGTCAAAGTAAAGCCTCTACTAGAATGCATTGTTTAGTGCTCAAAATACTGCTGTCGAGTACAACCAGAAACAACACTCTCAGTTGTTTCCTTGTTTCTTTCCTTTGCAAACATACAGATGTAAGGTCCGTCTTGTCTAAGCTCAGACGCTCAAATAGCCACCTATAAGTTCCAAGAGAAAGTTGCTACAGGCATGTGAGTTGTCCTGCCACTAAGTAAGAACCCCTCAACAAAGAACATCTCAACAGAGCCTGCATGTAAGAGCAGGAAGCGCTAATACCGTTCAATAGTAGCAGTTAAAGGCTCCTGCAAATCATGCAACAATCGAGTGGCCAAGCCACAGCTGAAAGAGATGGGCGAGGGAAGAGGAAACTGTTAACAGGCTCTCAAGGGCAGAGAGGAATTTAAAGACAGGTATACCCACCAGCATCGGCGCGTCAGCGGTCCTGCTTGCTACATGTGACATCACCAGCCTCAGTTCGCTGATATTGGATATGATCTGGCATCTACTAGTACTTGTGTGTGATCCATCCACTGTCTGAACAATCCAGATGTTGAAAGTCGGCCGTTGACAAATTATTACCTTGCTTTCCTTGGGAGCTTTGGCAAGACTACTGAATATTTCAATCATCTCTACCAGTAACTATTTCTGCACCAGGTCTTTCCAAGGTCTTATCTGTCCCAGCCTTGACGAGAGACAAATTGATGTACACAACAGCGACAACTGACAACCATCGCTAACGAGTGTCTTATTTGTGCTCACAAAAGCACAAGGCAATGGACCTCAAAAAATGGTCATGATGAGAGGCACGGCCCCTGATTAAGATAGAGAAGCGAGTCTTGAGAGAAGAGAGCGTGGAGCTGTGGCAGCAGCATCAACCACTGCTGCGGCGCCACTCAGTGGCACTTCCGGAACAGAGGGCAGAGCGCGATATGAGTCAAAGCATCGCTTTAGCTGCAGACATGATAGCAGAAGGCCAGTATCAAAAAAGGGAAGGCAGACCTTGCAATTTCTCCTACTCTACCAGTACCCAGGCTAAACCCCGAGATCCTGAAGCCAACCCCAACTTTACTCACTGGAAATCTGCCTCAGTCGGATGATCTGACAAGGGAAAGACAACATGGCAACATGACGAAGAGCTTGATAAGACCTGACCTCCTCAGGGGAAAATTGGAGGAGCATGGCCACAACAGGCAGTAGGGCCTCCACCTCTCCCGTCTGGAGGAGTTTCAGTATTACGTTCTTCAGATACGTCATGTCCACTCCCTCGCGCTTTTGAGCACGGTCCATACTCCTCAGCTCTTCCTTTATCATGGCTTCCTGCTGGGCTCTCAGCCGATTCTCCCGCTCCAGCTCTGCTATCTCCTCCTGCATCACTCCGTACCAGGAAGGTAAGTGGCTTGAAGCAAGTCAGCGGCATGCTTGACACTATGAGCAATGTGAAGGGGAAAGGCAGGCATGAAGACCTGAAGTGCCTGGACGTGGCGCCGACCTTGCGCTACTTCCTCCTCACGTTGTGCCTGCTGCCTTGCCAAGACCTGCACTTGACACAACACCTTCCTAAGTCTCTTGTCAATCCGCACTAGACTGTGTCACATTGTAAGGTTCTCAGCAAGGCAATGGACTGTACATTCTGCAAGCCCAGTTGCAATCTCAATGCAGTGCTTCTCACCAGAATCTGCTGCTCTGCTTCAAAAGCAGCATGCGGCTCCATCTTCTTGGTCTTTGCTCTATCTGCCATCAACATGCCTTGATAGTCTGACATTTCTATACAATGAGGTCGCGAGTGCCTCCCAGTGGATTTACCTCGCAGTCCTACATTTGCAAGGGAGACAGTCCAGGTCACAGGAGGAGCTAAACTTGAAGCTATGTAGCAGGAGGTCACCTGATGACATACCTGGCCTTTCGATTCGACCATTATGCATCTGCCATTATCAACGAGTACATTAGTCGCTTGGTCTTGGAGAGGCCATGTGTTTTGTCGTCCACTACTGTGCAGTTCATCAAGATAGAAGCTACTGATGTGCTGGTATCTGCACCTTAGAAGCTGAATGGATTGCAACCTCCTGCTGCAATTTGGCCATCTCGCTCATGAGCTCTGCAATATGGAAATCTTTGCCCTCCAGCATCTTCACCGCAGTTTCTTGGTACTCCCGATACTCACCCTGAAGACATTACAGATAGCAGGTCACATTCAAATTACATGTGCAAGCCTCCGCTTGAGGGGTAGTATTGACAGAACCATCAATTTTGCAATTGTCCAGTTCAAGTATCGCCAAGGCAGAATGACAAGCACCTGCAGCTTCTCATACTGAAGGCGCATCTCAGCGAGTTCGGCTCCCAACTTGACTTCCAATTTGAGCTTCAGCTCATCTTCAAGTGCCTCCAGTTGTGCTGCACTTAGCCACATACCAGCTGAGCATTACAGGACTGGAGAGCCTTTGGGGTGAATATGGAAAGCAGCAAAGCTGACACAATGACAAACATATGGAGTGGATGGGGAGGGAGAGAGAGAAGAGTGGCTGACCTCTGGCCTCGGCTTGCATTGAGTCCATCAACTCCTGCCACTCCTGCTGCTGTGATCCGAATTGACTGCGGAGAACCTCTTGCCGTGCTGCCATCTCGGCAATTCGCTGCTCAGCGGCAGTCAATGCCAGCTCTCTGGCACAGCATGGAGGTAGTCGCAATCAGATGGCAAGCGTTCAAGTGCGGGCGAGTGCCTTCTCCGTACAAAACGGTATGACATGCACTGCTGCAAAACTAATCGGTGGAGGTTGACCTTGAGGCGAGCTGTGTCTCATACTCGACAGCGGCCTTGCGCAACGTGCTTACAGCTCGATCGCGGTCAGACAACGCTTCCGCGGCCTCACGCTTGGCGTCCTGAAAATGCAAATCAACCGCTCAGCCTCGTCCACCAAGTAGTGTGAAGGGCATGGAGTCTATGCCTGGCTGCATGGGGACCATGTGTAAGACCTGAAGAGCTTGTTGAGCTGCAACAGCATGGTCGGCATCCCGAGCAGCATCCAGCTCTGCATTCTTCTTTTGCAGTAGCGCGTGGGCGCGTTTCTTATAGGCAACCAGCTCGGCTGCCACGCGCACGCCCTGCAGTTGCCATCCTTTGATGATGAGTACAGGGTACAGATTCATTGCTCATTGCACAGCAACCAACAAAGACCACAATGCTCCTCTTCTATCTTGACCTGGAAAGGCACATCTGACCTCACTGCGAGCTGCTTCCAGGTCAGCTTGCACGGCTACCAACTTCTGCTGGAGGTTGTTCAAGTGCTTCTCCAAGGTACCTGCTCGAGGGAAGGAGACGAGAGTGTGAGAGATGATTACCAGGAACAAACCTGTAGAAGAAGGGACTTTCAGGAATGCTCGGCAGGTCAAGCATGCCACAGACCTTGCTTCTTTGTCGCAGCACTCTGTGTCTCCTGCAGCAGGCCTTCTGTTGCGTCCAGCTGCGTCCGAAGCTCTGATTTCTCAGCCAGCCAGGCCTCCTTGTCGCGCTCCTGCTTGGAAGGATGCAAACGCGTGAGAAGCTCTCCCAACACCCTCAAAGGTGGGACTGCACAAGCCATGACTTGTTGCTAGTTCGTCATTACTTGAGGCAGCTTGTAAGCTAAAGATGGCCACTCACATGATTCCGGCAAAGCTCCCCACGGGCCTCTTCAAATGCTGACTTGTACCGTGCAGCATCTCCGCTGGCCTCTGCCTCCACTTCTGCTAGCCTCTGCTCCCTCTCTCCTAGGGCTGCCTGGAGGACATCAGAGCATGCACGCAATCAGGCAGTGAGCAAAGGACGTCAATGTGCCGTAAGCTGGATAAGCAGGACGGCAATCGCAAGGAGGCCAACCTGCAGTTCAGCAATCGTCTTGACTGATTTCTCTGCCTCCGTGTTCGCCTCGTCAAGCTCCTCCCTGACCTGTTGGATAATACACAATCAAGAGTACGACAGGGAGTTATCTATCACAGGCCCTGCAGGGAAGCAATGAAAGCGACGTCGAGAACCAACATCGTGAACTTCACCTTCTGTAAGCTCTCAGTCAACCCAGCAACCGCTTGGTCATCCCGTGCTTGTGCCTCTTCTGCTAAGGTCGTCATCTCCAGCAACGTCTGCAAGTTGGTCACAGACAGGCATCACTGTGCAGCAGCAGTCTATGAAGCGGGTCATTTCCTAAATAACATTCACTTAACAGGTATGAGTTGGCCAGTGTACCTGTTCCTTTGCGGCAGCAAGCCTTCGAGACTCATTTAATGTAAGGTCCTTGGCCTCCAGGCTGCTTCGTAGCTCCTTCACTTCCTCCTTCCAACTGCACCCACCAGGACGATCTTGAGCGCCTCTGCGTGTGCAATGACAATTGATGAAGGTTACATCCAGGATAAGACTCAGCCCACCCTCTTTGGGCCTGTCGCAGCTGCTCCTTTTCGTGCTCGAGCAGTCGCAAGGCCTCAGCTGCACGCGCCTTGGAACGCTCAAGCTCATCCTGCAAGGCAGCCTGCTGTGAAACAACTTCCGTCACTCGCTTGCAAGCAGCCCCCAGTTGAACCTCCGCCTCCTCCTTCTCCTTAGTCACCTCCTGGATACGCTGCTTGGCACGCTTTTGCAGCCGCCCCAGCTTAGCCTTGGCCTCGGAAGACTTGACGTTCTCCTCGTGCAGCTTGGCTTGCACTGCCACAAGTGATCGTCCTCAAAGAGGGGCCTGAGTGCGTGCGCTCAGGACCTCTTGACAGTCAAGTTGCTCAGCAATAGCAGCAGTTGAGGCTTGTGGCAAGAACTCACACTCGTGCAATTCGGCCGCCAGCTTGTCAGCTCTCTGCTCAGCTGCTGCCCTGACTGCACGTGCTTCCGTCAGCTCTGCTCCAGCATGTGCAGCCATGGCACCCTTGCTGGCCTGTAGTCCTGCACATTCCTTGCGAGCCTGCTCGACCTCCTCATGGAGCCGTGTGCTTTTGTCCTCCTCCTCTCTAAGCATGCATCGAAGCTTGTCCATCTCCTCCATGTGACCAAAAGCTTCTGCCTCCCTCTGCAGCACCGCACCATTCTCATGGCCCACCGGCACCATTGCTTCCTTTGGATGGGCAATGACTTTGGGCCCAGCAAAATCCTCCCCTGACTGTGCTTCCGTTGTACCAGCTTCAATGCTCTCGTCTGCAAGCTTGTTTGTGCTTGCGTGCAAAGCCTGCAACTTGTTCTCCAGTGCCCTCTGCACGAGCCTAGCCTGCTCGTTCTCCTTTTGTAGACGATCCTCCTCTAGCATGTGCTGCTGAAGCTCCTTCTGAAGGCGCTCCACTTCCACAGTCAAGGCCTCAGCACGAAGTGCTTGCTCCCTACCTAAACGCAACTCCTCTTCCTGCCTCTGCGCCTGCTCGACTGTCAGATTCCCTATGCTGGAAGTAGTAGCTGCTTCGTCTGCAAGCGCTTGCAGGCGACGGATCTCTGCTTTCAAGTCCTCAGTATATGCTTCATGAGTATTTTGGGCGGCCTGCAGTGAGCTTCTCAGATCGTCCCTCTCACGCAGTAGTTCCGAAGATGCAAGCCTTTGCCCGTGCTTGAGCTCCTCTGCACTTGCTAGCTCTTCTCTTAAGTCAGCTGCATCAGCCTGAAGCCTTTCACACTCCTCATGGTGCCGCCTGCTCAACTCCTCTATGTCTTTCTCGGACTGCAAACACATTGTTCGAAGCAACAATGGACGACAATCTCAATCTGGGTGATGCACAGCGAGCTCACTCTTGACTTGGCCTTCTGTTACTAACTATGAGAATCGACTCTCTGACTCTCTGTCTCTTCCAGCTAAATCTGCATAAGTGATAGTACAATTGCTTGACCGGATCAGGCACAGGTACGATTTTAGTAGGGAGCTTTGCTGCCGCATTATATGCAAGAGGAAAGTCAGCATGAAGTGACCATGGTGGGGCAAGCTCCTTCTTCGATTTCATCGCCCTTGTGATTGTTTAGGGGCCTTTGTACACACACCTGGGTAACTTCAGAAGCATGTTGCATGGTTGCTTCAGCACGTCTGTTGGCTGCCTCAAGCTCCTCCAGCAGTCTGGTTTCCCAGCCCAACTGCCAATCAGCCTGCCATGCTCTGCACCCTAATAGTCTGACAGGCCTGCATCGGGCCTGTCTAACATGGTACTAGTCCTGGAAGGGTGTACACACCTGTGCAACTGCTGCTCCAAGGCCAGCGTCCTGTCCTTGGCCTGGGCCCTCACTTCTTGGAGCTCATCGAGCGCAACAGCCTCCCGCTGCCGCGCCTGCGACACCTGCTCAACGGCGTCTGCCAGCTGCTGCTGCAAAGCGTCTCGCTCCTGGTCCTGCAGCGAGATGGCGGCGCAGCCTTTTGGTGGAGAGAGGGGCGATAGCCTGCAGTCTTGCAAGGTCTGTGACAGCTTGCGAGGAAGATGCGTGGTAAGTGCAGGGGGCTAGCTCGCACAGCGTCGTGTGGCTGCCCTCCCGAGCCTGCTTCTGCACCCTGCGGAGGCGTAGCAGGGCTTGACATTGTTGCTTCCGGCGTGCCTTGGAGGCGTGCCTCTGCGGCGAGAGAAGCAGCAGAGGCGGTGGCGGTCAGCCTGAGGCCGCCGGGAAGTTTCTCGGCGCTCTCTCAGTCATGCGTAGAAAGCAATTGAGGGCCTCGTGGCGCGGGCGCACGGACCAGGCGCAGCGGGAGCGGCGGCGGCGGCGTGGCCGCGCGCGGCAGCGAGCGCCTCGTCCTTGGCGCGGAGCTCGGCCTGCTGCTTGCGCATGGCGGCCATGATGCGCTTCTTCATGGCGGCCATCTCGGCGTGCAGGCGGGCGTTCTCCTCGCGCAGGAGCGCGCCGCCGTCGTCCATGGCGGCAGGCGGCGCGAGGCGCGCCCAGGCCGCCACCGCCACCACCAAGTGACGGGAGGGCAGTGCTCCCGTTGAAACGAAAGCTCGGCCAGATTGACTGGTGGCTGGGAACAAGAGAAAGGCCAGCCCAATGGAATGGACAAGGTCTGAAGGAGCCGGAGTGCGAAGGACTGGGACGAGAAGCGCGACCAGGTTGACTGGTGGCTGGGAAAGGCCAGTGCAAAGGAATGGACAAGGTCTGAGGGAGCCTGAGTGCGAACGACTACTGTCAAACCTTGTTATAGGCACCTCTCGATATAGGCACATTAGGGCAAAACCTCGATAGTGGCACCATTTTGCGGGAAGCACTTTTTTTCCCAGGCAAATGTGACTCGATATGGGAACGTGCCTGTATGTACAGGCACAGTTTTTCGGGGCAGATTTCCCACTAGAAGTGCCTATAGGAAAACAAATCAACATATCTCTCATATTCTCTACAGAGGATTAGGGTTGAGGTTTAGGGTTTAGGGTGTGGGGTTTAGGGTTGAGGTCTAGGGTTAGGGTCTAGTTTTTACACCCTACCCTAACCCTAAACCCAAAAAGCCATTTTCAATATAATTTGATATATTGCTGATTGTCACGGTAGAAGCACATTTGGGGGCAATAGTGCCTCTACAACGAACAAGCACACCCTCGATATAGTCACATGTTTTCGCCAAACCGGCCGACGTGCCTATAACAAGGTTTGACTGTAGGACTAAGACATCGGCCAGGGGACGCTCAGTGACCTCTAGAACCCCTTGAAAGGGCCGGGAGGCACCAAGGCACACCACACCACTCTCCTCCACCACCGCTGCTCCGTTGTCGTCGGGGCTCTTGATAACGGCTGCTGATATCAAAGAATCGGCTGTAATCTGCCACCCAGATGCATACAGGTGTTCATGACGGAGCCAAAGGCTAGGCAGACAGGGCGCCCTCAATACCCCCGTGTCAGCAGTAGGAAGTCAGATGAGCTGAGGGGAGAAAGAGCAACCCCGCTGCGCAAACCAGAGGCTGCTGCAAGGACGCGACCAGCCCGGCGATGCAAAGCAATCGCCTGAGACCGCTATAGGCACATAGATAAACGCATTCGGTAGCAGGAGACAAGACCCAAAGGCACCGAGCCACCGGGAAGGAAGGGCTGTACCCTGTTCCCGGCGCCGTTGGTCAGCTTGAGAGGCCAGCAGCGAAAGTAACGAGGATCACCAACCCCCGCAACACCCATGCATGTCCATGGCCAGGGGGTAAAAGGTATCACCCGCCGGGTGGTCCTTGTACTTGTGCAACTTCTTCTATATGGCCACCTTCACGGCATAGCCGGTCTCAGAAGTGATGGGGCCCTTTGTCCGGAAGCTGTCGGTTAGGACGACGTCCATGAGGAGCCGCTTGCCACCTCCCAGGGGGACGCCAACCAGATCGGCACGCCTCGTCCAAGGGACCCCGTTGCGGAGTTGGACGGGCATCACCCCGGTGCTTGCCACTTGATATCCCGCCTCCTTGACGATGCCATACATGGCGTCACGTAGGAGGTTGTGGGAGCCCGTGCGCTCACTGCCTCTGGCACACCTGAGCATGAGGTCACCCATGAGCAATGCATCATGCTCAATAAGCCCACATTCACATTCGGTCACCCCTGCCAAGCACAGGGATGGTAAGCCAAGGCGGCCGCGCATAGTATTGCAAAACAAAGCATTTTCCATCCGCAAGCCCGCATGCAAAGGCGAAGCGCGGAGCCACTCAGACGCTCCCAGAGTCGAACAGATAGGAGCCGAGCCTGGCCTCGAGCATCCCCTTGGAAGAGACTCCGGATATGCTCCAGTGGTTGCTCGTCTGCAGCACAGGAAAACCGCGATTGAGCCTTAATATCAGAAACGTCAGCCCAGGCAGCAAACCTAACAGGCTCATTCACCAAGGCGGGTATGCTGTGAAGAGGTCCTGTTGGCATGCTTTGAGAGTCGCTTGGAAAGGCAGACTCCCCTGAACCACGTGACTGATGTGAGGCGCCAATACACGTTATTGCTCAAGGAGGAATCGTCCAGATATGGACGAAGTCACTTGAGCCCAGCAGCCAAGGTACGCTGGTCTGCATAAGCGGACCAAGGGGCGACAACCAAGCCCACCGTGGCATATAAATTGGGCAGCGTACATTGCACCAGTGCTGCTGGAGACTGCTCTAGGAGTGGGTGAGCAATCGGATCAGCAAGGCATTGCTGAAGCTTGACATCAGTGGATGCATAAATAGCATCCAAGCTGACCGACGGTGGGACCGTACGCAGGAGGTAGCACGGCCGCTGTGCCACACTCCTGGTCAAAATGGCCACTGCCAACTGAGAGTCCCCAAGGCTGGGGAGCTCTGGCAGGACCTGCATGTATCCTTGGAGACGAGCAAGGACAGCACCCTCCGAGAAAGACGAGTCCCCTAGTGGCACTCCCAAGATCCTCAAGCCGCCCTCTGGAGTCTGACAAGATGTCGGCAACGAGGGGAAGAGGGAAAGAGGGATGCCAATGGGGGACCAGGCAGAGCACTTAGCCGGATTGACCCCAAGCCCGAAAAGCTGGAGCTGGTGCTGAAGCGTGCCGAAAGCTCGCAGCACCTCCTCTGGGGGGCCGAGGAGCGTGGTATCATCCGCATAGCTCGGGAGGAGAACGCCAGGGTGAGCGCTCGCCGTGTTGCGCAAAGCACGGTGATGCGCCAGAGCGAAGAGGGAACCATCCATTGGATCACCTTGGCGTGTCCCCGTCTTTGACTGCAGAACAGCCAAAGAAGTCCCTGCCCCCCACAACAATGCAGATGGCGAGCCATACATGCAGCGGAAGTGAGGAAGGAGGGTGGGAAAGTACTGCCTTAGCTCCTCGGCAATAACCTGCCGATCCACGGAGTTGAAGGCGTTCTGTACGTCCACGCTCGAGGCCAGCCAATGGGGGTTGACATCCAGTGCCGCTCGTACCCCGTGCTCCAGGGTCTCAGCGCCAGCACGCATCCCAGCCCCAAACTGGTGGGGATGGAAGTGCGCCTGGGCATCGTCCTGGATCTGCATGATTAGGGTGCGCCCCACGAGGCGCGACAGAACCTCCCCCATCGAGATAGGACGCACTCCCCCGCTGTCCTTCTGCAAAGCAATGAGATTGCTTGTGCAGAGGACTGCGCCTACACGATGGGTGAGGTGTCCACGCGCAACATGTTGCGCAACCCTCAGCAGCAGATCGAAGTCCTCCGAGTCGTCCTCTCCATACAGCTCCTGCAAGTGCTCAAAGAGCATGCCCGATGGACCCCCGGCGACTGCCTTGCCGCTACTCACAATCGCCCGATGGAAGACAGCCGGGTCCAGGTCCACCAGTTGAGCAGGCGTGAAGCTCTCCATCCATGTATCTAATCATCGCGGGGCCGGAGGATGGAGCTGCTCGAGTGCGGCCAAGGTTGCCCCATCATGCGGTGCTGGTGTGGAGGGCTCCAAGGCTTGGGCAGCCCTGGCAAGGTCGCCGGCTCGGCCAAATCGGATGGCACGTCGCTTGCCCGCCTCCTTGATATCCATTTCCGACATGGTGGGCCGACAGTTGGCTTGCGCGAGTTGCGCAGCCGCTTGGTGCTTTGCAAGTAGCAGCTGCCACTCCCCACCTTCAAAGAGGTGGAGGCGCAGTAGCAGCTCCTTGCGACCTGCCTTCCCCTGTGGCAGGCGACCAAGCAAGAGTCGTGGAAACAACACAAACACAGACCATGCAGCCTCATCCTCGCTGTCACGAGCCAGACGTGTCAGGAGGGGCCGAACGGCTCGCCGTATGTGGGGCCGGGCCCAATACGGGATGTGTCGTAGGAGCTGCGCGTTTCTCGTCCGCAGGATCTCGGAGACGTCCACGCTCTCTGCCCACCGCCAGTGTTCTGCTGTAGGCCCTGGTAGTGGTGTTGGCATCGCCCCTCTTGAAGGGGCTCTGCGAGCCCGAGCAGTGGCGGATGCCTCTGCCTGCTGCGCCTCTCTCTTAGCCAAACGCACGCAGGCCCGCTCGCGCGAGCTCAGACCCACCTTCTTGGCACAGTGCCGCCGGCAGAGCCGGCAGCGGAGATCCACAGGCGGGCAAGGCGGGTTGCCTCCGCAGGGGGCCGGAGGTCCTCTTGGCCCTGCTCCCCTTCCCCAGGTGCAGCTAATACAGCGGCATCGCCAGCCACGGGCCCGTCAGCATCACCAGCGCCACTGCCACCACTCGCCGATCCCATGGCAACAACCACTTCCAAGCGCCGCCTGGCTCCTCCGCTGCGGCGACCTTCCCTCCAGGATGCAGGGAGTTTTCGGAAGCCACCTGGCCCCCCAGACGCGGGGGAGGTGCACGGCGTTGGTTGTGGGTGGGGCTCCAAGCCCGTGAGTAGAGCAGCATGAGAAGCAGTGGGAGAGGATACTGGGGGAGGGGGTAAGGTGCCCCTCTCCATGTTGTCCTCCTCCACGGTAATCTCGGATGGTGTTGGGGCCATGGTCGGGACAGCCGTCTCGTCCACCCCTGGGCCTGGTGGGGCCTGGGATGAGCGCGTAGCGCAGCAGCTCCTGGAGCTCCGGTGCACTGCTCTCGCGCTGGCCGCCAGTGCGGTTGCCTACCAACGCAAGTGAGCCGAGGGTTTGATCGCAGCCGGCCGAGCCAGCTTGTGGACTGGGCATCCGGACCCATGTCCCCCGCACGAGGCTGTGCAAGCTGCCTAGGTGCCGCATCCTCCCTCGCCACCGCCGTGGCCGCCGCCGCGCACGGCGTGGCAAGAGGGACCCCGCCAGCTGGGGGCCGCGCTGCGGACGGCACTCTGCGCGGCGAGCTCCGAGGAGCGCGCCGCGCAGGTGCGCGCCGTGCCTTCGCAGGCGGCGGCATGCGCGCCCGGCGGCGCTCAGGCGCTCGAGCGCCCCGGGGGGCGGCAAGGAANCGAGCCGTGGCGGCGTTGGCTGCCGCCGGCGGGCTCGCGGCGCTGCTGGCCCGCATCGAGGTTGCGGCCGCTGCGGCGGGCTGCAGCCCTCCTGAGGAAGCTGCCGCAATCGGAGCTGAGGTTCCGCACCTTCTCCTGCCGTCCGCTCCAGCGCCATGGCTGTCTGACGACCGCCGCGGGTGGGCCACCCGCCAAAACCCTAAACCCCAAGACCCCCTATTTCGAAAACCCTAACCCTAAATTCAGACCTAAACCTCGACCTACGATCTAACTCCTGAATCCAGCCCTTAAGCTTAGATCCTAAACCGCCACTCCTTCCTCTGGGGCATCACGGCCTGCAGCAGCCGCGGTGCGTGCTCTTCTGCGCATCCTTATGTCTGAAGCCTTGACCCGAGCTCCAGAATAGCCAACCCCAAGACCAAAATCTATTCGATACTAATAGAAGTCGGTTGTGCTGCCGCCGGCGTGGTGCCACCAGAGACGTGCCGTTCCAGGCGAAGCACGCGCTGCAGCAGGCGGCCATTCTCAGCCACATGGAGGCTGCCGGCCTGCTCTCCCCGCTGGCAGACGCCCCGCGACCGCTGCCCGGCGCCGGCAGCGGAGGCTTCCAGAGTGGACAGGACGACCGCCTGGAGAACGAGGCAGCTGCAGGTGATAGCGAGAGCGACGGCTGTGCCGCCGCCGCCGAGCGAGGGCCTGTCACCGTAGAGTTTGGCGCCGGGCGGGGCTACCTCGCCCTCATGCTGTGCATCGGCTACGGCCGCGCCGACGCCGTGCTCGTCGACCGTGGGGCTTTCAAGTTCAAGGTGAGGTGGACAACTCCTGCAGACGCTGAGCACCGTTAGCTGCGGAGCACTGCCCAATGGTCTTCAGCTGCCTCTGATGTGCCCGCTTGGATCTCTTGCGGACCATGGACAGGCTGACCGCACGTTTCGCAAGTCGGCGGAGCTGCGTCTGGACCGGCTGAGAGTCGACAGTAAGGCCTTGACCGAGCAAGTTGACGTCAGATCCCGTGTCTCTAGCACACCGAAAGCCTGAGAAGCAGAGAATAAACCTTCCCGAGGCTTGGTCGAGCATCCTGCTGCTGTCGGTCTCTCAATTATGGGAAATCATCACACAAGCCTTTGGCCTTGACCTTCGGCTGTCAAACATCCTTGAGCCATACTCCTACTTCTGCCTGTTATCAAACTTCCGAAGATCAAACATATCGATTGTTGGTTGCACTTCTGGTCCTTCTGCAACCCAGCCCTCTGTGCCAATGCTGCAGCTGCTAGCTTATTTTGACCTCGTGCTGACTTTTTGGCCGTGTGCCAGTCAGGGACTTGGACCTTGCGGGCGTGCCACTGCTTGCAGGCCGCACATTTGTCGCCGTCAGCAAGCACCTCTGCGGCCCAGCGACAGGTCAAGGCCTTGTGTCCATGATGATTTCCGGATTCTGTACGTCAATGCTGTAGATGAAGGCTTTTGGAGGTTGACCCCCTTATATCTGAGAGAAAAAAGACATGAAAAAGGAAAAGCATACGTACCGGCATGCTTGAGCTTTGCATTCACAGCTCCCAACCGATCAATATGTCATTTTTGGACAACTCACACACCAGGTGGGCGGTTTCCTTGCACTTGCAGATTTTGCGCTACGCTGCTGCCTGAAGGGGAGCCGACAAGAAGCGGCAGCAGTCGCCACGAACTGCAACCTTTCATCCCAAGCAGTGAAGCTTGTCAACGGAGGCAGTGGGCCAAGGGTAGAGAAGGTGCCACTGGGGCCGCCGGAACTGCAGGGCCTTGCTATAGCCACCTGCTGCCACCACCTCTGTGACTGGCGCAGTTACATAAGTGAGCCCACTGCAGCGCATACTCAACCTGCTCAACAGCTGCTGAGTTAGGGCCACAGCTTCACTGTCATCGTGTTCCAGACCTTCCATTTACATATGAATAGGGCTCAAGGCCTCCAACTCAATTTTGTCTGGGCTCGATGACGAAGTTGTTTGGGATACGGCACCCATTTGGCGGTGATTGGGTCTAGTATTGAGCGACTTTGGCAGAGACTTCCTGCTGCCGTGCGCTGTAAACCTTCTCGCCAACGCAGGGGCGCTGACATTTGGCCCGCTTGTGCTGGTGGCCATGACTCGATGCAGACAAGCAGTTCTTCCGCTCGCTGGGCTTCTCCCGTCGCGACTTCCGCTGCATTGTGTGGCTCACCAGCTGGGCGCTGTCAGGCCATGGGCCAAGGCAGGCTGCACTGGCCAGCCGAGCAAGCGGCTCAACAGCCTCGGACCCTGCTCTGGTCATGTCAGCAGCTACCGCTGATCCCTCAGCAGCCCGGCCTGCTTCGCCCACCAACTCTTTGACTTCCAGCGACCTGCTCAGTGAGGCCCAGCAGTCAGAAGCGTGGCTTGCTCCGACAGAGCCGAAGGGGGCAAAGTATGACCACAGCATGCAGAGCCTAGACTTCATACCACAGGACCGACGGCTGAGCATTGGGCGAGCGTGCAAGCAATTGATCGATACTGGCCGCTTGCTGTTCCTTCAAAAGCGTGGGCTGGCTGCAGATCTTGTGGTGTACATCCCCACTGTCATCTCCCCAGAAAACTGCCTGCTTCTTGCCACATACCAAGCCGAGGCTCTGTAGAGTTTTGCAGATGAATGCATGCCCCCGCTGACTCTCAGTACCTTGGCTTCACTGACAACTGAGTAAATATCTCAGTCCCGCTACCCATTTGCAACTTAAGTACCAATAATCATGTAGAGAGCCAGCAAGGCGTTCCGACTGAGAAACAGGGTGGCAGTAGCTTATGTTTGGAAGGAATGAGAATATTGCAGAAGAAGGCACAGGTGCAGACAGAGCATTGGATACTGCAAGTAAAGATCAGGCGGCAATCACCAATGCAACTTCATTCGATCGAGCACAAGCTTAAGTCCAGCAGATGGTGTTCAACAAAGCTGAGCTGACAATGCGGCAATCTTCTAAGCCACGAGAGCAACTATAAGAATCTGACGCAGAAAGAGCTTGTGTAACGAAGTTACTGTACAGAACCATACACATTTTTCCATTTGGTGGATACACAATATGAGACAATGTGATCTTCAGTCAACCCAAGGTCACCTCACTGATAGGTTTGGTAAGGTGGAGGACACTGAAAGCTTGATGTGGAAGGACACGGGCTGAGCGGGCAAGTGTGTATGCACAATCTGAGCTGTAACCTGAGACTAATGCACCTGACTGTACCTGGCAACTAAAAAGTGCTAGCAGATATGACTGAAGGGGACTGTTAGTGCTTTTTGTACAGAGTAGGCATGTTGTAGCGTTTCGCTGCATAACTTCCTGACTTCAGCCTGCAATGGACTCAGAATGGAAGGGGGCGACTGCGCCGACACCCCTGGCCAGCCGTCTACTGCGTAGGTAGGTGCGACTTGGCGAGCTTCTGAACACTGTTGTCAAGGAGCATGTAAACTTTCTCAAGAAAAGCCTCCTCGCTGCTTCCTGGCAGCACGCTCTCCTCAACAGCCTCCAAGATTTTCTCAATCTCCGACAGCTCACTGAGGCTTGTCCGACACATCATAGAGCCAATGGAATCTGGGCTGAGACCTACACATGCACAAGATCATAAGAAGTCAGAGTGTTGGCTGACCACAGAGTGCCCATCTCGTGCTACCCCCCCCCATTTAGCACCCCATCTGATGTCATGAGAAATTCATTGATACTCGTTGATAAGTTGTGAATTCTTGCAGGTTCTAAAGCACGTAGATCAAGCAACAGACAGTCCCATGCATGCCATTTTGGTACAGTTAAAACAGCACTTTCGTATACTGGGGAACAAACGTAATCTTGCATCATCAGAGCACCTCAACACAAGCTCACCTGCTGCAGACCCCTTCTTGAGGAGTGCCGTTGATATTCGGAGCACTCTGGCACATTGTGGTGACAAGGACCAACCATGATTGACCAACAATGCTAAATCTCTCTCCGCGTCTAAGCCCGCAATGTACTCACAGATGTCGTCAGAGAAAGGACACTGGGACTGGGACCAGTTCAGCCATTCAAAGGTGCAGTCCTCAAACTGCAAAACAAATGTTGGCAATCAAAGTCAATGATAGTTTCACTGATCCTATCAAAAGACAATCACAGTGATGATGATAACCAGCGATCGTCAACATTCACACCTTCTCTGGAAGACAGTAGCCATGATCAATCGGCACAAGCTTGGTTGACATATCATCCCCTGGTATCCCGCACACAAGAATGTTCTCCCCGTTGCGATCTGTATTAGCAAGACGGATGTCCAACACAGCAAGCTTCTGCACTTCCTTGACAGGGAACTTTGCTGGTCCCATATCTTCACAATTGCTGTAAGCGTGCACAAACTCCTGGAAGGAGCCAACTTTCCACGAACTCTTCTTCTCATGATGAGAATAAAACTCTCCATAGCAGCACACCATCACTGTTGGAGGCACCCCGGCAAGCCCCTCGACCAAGCTTTCATCATGACCATTGGGGTAATCCAGAAGGTAGGCAGCGACCTCACGAAGAGCACCTTCACCAACACGAGTGCCTGCCTTCAAGCCCTCTCCGGTCGAAGAGACAGGAAGCCCTCGGGGATTGTTGGCAGCCAAAGGTTCCTCATCAAGGGGTTTGAATACAGCTCTGCAACCAGAATCGCAATATGATGAATCTGCAGAGTAAGCTGTCACAAGACAATCCATTGAGATCTGTCTGGCAACGTCCTCAACTGCATACACTAGGCACACCACTAGGCAACTGTAATGACGACTACAGTCCCATCTGCCCATACACAGTGATGTTTGCCATGGTGCTTACCGCACATTCCCAGCACTATTGGAAAGGAAATAAGTGCCTCCACTACCATCAGAGCATAATTGGGGGCTGTGACCGAGTTGGAGGCCAATCTCTGCTTCTGCAACTGCTAGCTGCAGAGCAGGATCCACCTCCTTAAGAGCCAATGTGTGAATGTGCTTGCTTAGGATATTCTCCGCAGTACTCGGGATGCGTGGCCACTTGCAAGCGGCGACAAGAGAGGGGCTTAAGCTGGCGAGTGTAATGTTGGAAATTTCTTGAGACACCTCAACTTGTCCACCATTGAGGATGCTCTGAATGTCTGCTGTAGTATGTATGGCTAGTAAGCGAACATCTGCTGCGTCACAGAGCAACCGATCAAACCATGATTAAGAAGCTCACAACATGACGACATGAAACAATATTACAACACCTTCATGGTTATGTGAGGGATTCACAAATTGTGTGCTGAAATTGGCAAGTTGACTATACCTCTCCAAGCAACAGATGAATGCAGATTGTCCTCCACAGTCTTTTCTGTGTGATCCTGAATATATACACTGCTTTGAAACAAGATCTGTTCCTTTCCTTGTTCCTTCAAAGTCTTCAAGTGACCTGGCCTCCCTGCAGATAATGCATAGCTCTTACAATTGGTAGTCTGTATCGGTCCATGCACCAAGTCTGCAGCCAACAGAAGTCCTATCAGTAAGCTCTTCCTCTCCCTTCATTGTAGATCCGGTTGTTCAAGAATGTCTCCAGCGAACTTTGAAAATTTACTAGTTTGAGAGTCTATACACTGAAGTAACTTGGATTGACTAAAATTGGCAAAGTTGAGACAGGCTCATTGTTTGTTCTTGTCATTGTAGACTTACATTCCACCACGCAGTGAAATGACGTTTCTGAATCACTCACCGGATATTTTCATGACAACATGGAGCATCTGTCCATCACTGATTCCATAATCTCGAACTCGACTGTCATCACGGAAAAGCTCCCTGCCTTCATACACAAGTCTTTGTTGTCTTCTCTGAAAGCCTCTGGAAGCCTGTATCCTCGCCTTGACAGCAGCAATTGTGTCACTGTTCAGCACCCTGAGGGGCACAAGACTCATGTCGTCTCCGCCAGGGGGCAGGACAAAGATAGAAATGCCGTGCAGGTGAGACAGGTCGGCGCTGAACGACAGGCTCCTGGCCGGGCGAGCGACTTCGTCTTCCACAGCCCGAGGGTGAAGGACGAGCGCGGTGGCTGCCATCTGACCCCGCCAGGTCTGCCTTGCCAAGATGTCGTCTTCGTGTCAAGCAACTCTTCAAAGCTACACATACACGCGTTGTGAAAATTCCTCGCCCATCATGCCGTGCACGTACATACGGCCCTCCCCGATCAAGGCGCCAGCGAATATAACACTGATTGGTCCGGGCTGCTTCAGTGTCCAATTACAGTGATTGTGCGCGAGCGGGAGTCACGGGGGGACTGCCGCCGCGGGCGCCGGCGAATACATCCAAGCAGGGCCCCGAGAGCTGGCGCCCCCGGCGCCGGCAGCCGCCGCCGCCGCCGCCGCCGCCGCCAACGCCGCCGCNTCCTTTCTCTCCTCTTGGATCGCCTCTCTCTGCGCATCCCCTCCCCACTACTCCCCTCCTTCTCGCGCTCTCATCACCCACATCTCCTGCCCACTTTCAGCTCTATCCTGCAACTTCTCCCCAGCCCCTTTGGTTCTTGGAGCTATGCCCAAATGTCGCTTGGAGCCAGCAGTGCAGCCGACAATCAATCCACGGCGTCACAACTCTGCCACTAATCGACTCCTGCTGAGCCCAATTCTCGCATTGGCTCCAGCCGTTAATCCCCTTGGAAAGGTGCCAGCCATTGCAGATGACCAATTCAAGCTCTCTGAGAGGTGCATTTACTGCTACATCATGCCATACTTGTCGTCATCCTGTCCGCCAGCTTGTTCTGCTGAGAAACTTACTGTAGGCAACTCCTTTAAGTATCGTTTACTCTCCTACCTGGTGTACATGGGGCCCCGCAGCTAAGTGCATTGGTAGTGAGATAGGCATCTCTATCCACAACTCCTTCATCTGACCTTGTAGGAGGACTGTATGTGCTGCCTGAATTGAGCCAGATTCATAGTTTTTAGTTTCGTTGTATCTTCACTGATGCAGTCATGCTATCATGAGGTACCTCGTTCAAACCCGAAGTTCCATTGCAGACCACTGGTAAGTACGAAGTTTTTTTTGATCGGCCCATGGAAAGCTCTGGTCTCAACGAGGATCATTGCATGGCACTCTGAGCATCGCAGAAACACCTTGCCCAGGTTTCCGACGGATGCCACGTCGCGTGCTAAGGTGGATAGCGTCCTCGACTGGCATCATTCAAAACTGAGAAGAGGCTGTGGTAAGTTGCACAAAGCTGGCTAAACTTAAACCACTTGCACCACAACTTGGGAATGCTGCAACTTTCCCACAATATTTCATCAATCTGTTGCTCAAATCCATCAGAGTCCAACATCCACAAGACAACGTGCAAAGTTGTTGACTTGAAGGCGCTTAAAGAGAGGACCTCGAAGAGCGAAAATCTGGGGAAAGTGTTCTGCCTGACACTGCTCGATCTGTCCTAGCAAATACATGTGCATGGACATCTGTGTTCGTTTAAGCTACTCTGACAAATTATGGCGTGAGTTGCTGCCCGCTGTCAGCTGCGATTGTATTCAACAGGGTGCTGGCGCCATCACTTGGACGACCATTGAATGAAACTGCTGCTGCGGAAGCGGAGGTGATACTGCGTGAATCTCTGAGAACCATGGACACGGTTTGGCTGGTCGGAGAAGCCCCGTTCTTGGCAGGTCAATCTCGACCATCTATTGCTGACATCAGCCTCAGCTGCGAGTTGATGCAAGTCAAGGTATGGGATGATCGAGCTGCAAAGTGGTGTGCCTCCGTGGCGCAGCTCGAAACCCTCTAAAAGCATAGAAGAACCTGAAGCACCTTCTCTACTCCTTGTGGACCTATATAGATCCGTACATACCAATTACATGCCTGCTGTCACAGTCAATGCTTTTGTCATGGGCTTCATCGTCTGGGTCTCTCTGCTTTGCCACCTACATTCCGTGTCTTCTGGCAGCTCCTTGGCGACGACTTCCATCGTGGCCTTGTGCATGCCACACCAAAAGTAGAAGCTTGGCTCCGAGCGCTGCAATCAGCGACCAGTCCGCACTTCGAAGCTGTGCATCAAGTGCTCTACAAGGCAGCCGCTCGACTCAAAGAACTTCAAAGCTCTTCTGTGGAACATGGGAGCAATCATCGACCATTACTCCGGAATTTACGAATATAGCTTCACATCCCTAGCCTTCCATATGCATGCAGCATGTGGTGCCCAATAACTCTTGGACCGTAGTACGGCAGTATTTGCACATTATACTCTGGAATAACTCTCATCTGTTGTGCACTCTTGGGCAAATGGTATTTGTTTTTGGTCCTCCAACCTGGAAGACTGCGTAGGATCCATGCATCCATGCAAAGAGTGCTGCCAACCATGTTTCTGTACTTGTCTAGCTCGTTAGTGATGCATTCTTTGTGCTCTTTTCATGTAAGTGCCACAGCAGCTGCTGCATGTTCCGGGGCTATAAGCATACTTGTCGCCTTTGCTTGTGCTCTTGCGCTGAGTACGCTCTGTTTCCTGCCATGTCGCTGTACAGGTCGGCTTTCAAGAATTTACACTGAGAACATTTGTAACTCCAATATAGGTCGCGACCTCTACCCTGTTTGCCTGGATCGGCAAACCTGGACCATTTACTCCCTTATTCGGCTTCTCTTCGCTGTATGTAGTGCAACATTGAAGGTGCACTTGACTGGCGGAAAATCCAGTGATGAACTAGTGAACTTAGATGTCGTACAGGGCAAATTTATAACCTGGTACACGAGTTGTCCAGAAATGAGCCAGCTAAGCTTGTAATGCTTGTCTTGCTCAGCATGATAGCTGCTATGGAGAGTGAGCTTAAGGTACTTCATCCGATATGTAAGAGTAAAAAGGTGTCTGATTTAAACGCAAAGACACAGCTGAAGACTGTACAGGCACTCTGCAGCCAATGGTACGCTCTATGTAACAAGTCCCATTGTTGGACAGCTTTAATTGTCGAGGTGCACGAAGGTGGCCCGCTTAGCCAATCTACCACCCCCCCCCCCCCCAATGTGATGGACGGGAGGCCTGATGTGTGACGCTGCTGTATATAGTTGTGACGGTGACCATCGGGCCAATCACCGCGGATGCCCAGGTACGTACCAATATTACACCCTACACATTGTAAATGTACAACCTGCCGTATAACCGCGTCCCTTGGTCAATGCTGACATTACGAAGGGCTTCGATGGCCCAGCTTCGAAACACGTTGCTAGCCACGCAGTAGAGACAGTTGCAGCACTAATATAACTACCATCGCTGCACATACTTGCTGTCAAATGCAGCCAACATCTTTGGTCGCGTACAACCAGGTTCTCACACACATAGGCTGACACAACAAAATAATCTGCTTCTGGCCTGGCCGAGATGGGCTTGCCTGCATATCTGTCGTCGGTACTGGGGCGTAGTGTGTCAGCCTCTTGGGCAGTGAACACAGGCATGTGCTTTGCACCAGAAAGCTTAACGAGCCCCGACGTATAAGCGCTTGGAATCTGCCTGTCGGTATCCGGCCATTAAGTAGCGACCCTCACTCGCTGACCAGTGCTCACTGAGCAGATCGGCTTAGCAGCAGATGATGCACTCGTGTATTTACGCTCGCCTTTGTACTTGCTCACTCAAGCCCTCCATGACTCAAAACACGCCTGTCCTTTTGGGGAGGGGGCTAATAACTATTTCCAAGACTCCTACTACACGTTGATCGTCCATGGTCGGGCTAAGCACTATGCCAGACTTCGCCTAGGTTGTCTGGAATGGGCAGTAGTCATCATCTACAACCCCCTGCATTCGCTGCAGGCCTGGGGGACGTGCCCATGCCGGCATAGCCTACTCGATTCAGCAGCCACATGCGATATGGCTTTCCTTTCGATGACTCCAGTACACCCTGGGCCAATAGCGATTGAATTTCCTATTTGTTACATTTTGATCTTTCTTTTTACTTTTACAGCGGAGAGAAGTGGCTCTGAATATGCATGGAGCTCTTGGGTCGTAGTGTCTCGATCTGCTTGCCAGGCTTGCGCGGCGCGCTGTCCCGCAGGCAACGTGAGCAAGCTGACTTCAATGCCGCTGGCTCGTCAGCCCAAGCTACCGCATGCGACTATACATTTCCCTACAGCGGTCCATGGCCCACGCCTTGCACCTGCGGGCTGGCCGGGCTCGCTGCAGCCTCTGGCTTTCGTCAGGGGGATTGTATCCCAGCAGCAAGTCTGTCCGATTTTAGGCTCATTATTCGTAGTTATTGAGTGCTTCATCCTAGGCCGATTATGCGGTGGCGCTCGAGAACACCAGCGTCATGCCTCCTACCGCTGGGGCGGATGGCCGCATCCACACCCGGCGCGCCGACCTCGTCGCCAGCGCGCTCGGCGGGGGGCCTCGGCTCATCGCAGACGTGGTCACCACTGACAGCTTTGCTTCCAACAGTGCAAAACGCTCGTCGGAGGAGGCGGGCTACGCAGTCGGCCAAGCGGCGGGCGAGAAGGAACGGAAGTACTCTGACCACCCGGTGGGCGACGAGTTCGTTCCACTGGCAGTGGACGTGTAACGAATGCTGTAGATCGCCAAGCCCGGGCTGCCGGCAGCGCAAGGAGAAGCGGGAGGCATTGGGATGGGGCCGCAACGGTAAAATTGACAAACGGTTACTGCAGGGGCAAGGGTCCAGGGGTCCGAGGTTGGGTGAAGAACTCACCCCCTCTCCCATCTCGGGTGCCCCCTTATAGCCCGACGGATTGCGAGCCCGGCCATACGGGCCCGGGTGGGATATTGGGCACCCAGTCTCTCGTTGATGACCCGTCCACGACCTGTCGACGGCTAACAACGGCTACCACCGACAATCTACCCGTCACTCGCAGCTGACGGTCACTACCCCCAGGCTATCGTCAGCCGTCTATCATCCCCGTCAATACTAACGGCTAATAATGCCGTCAAGGCAGTCTACAGCGCTGCCACCTCCCGTCGCCGTTCCAGCGCCAGCACCATGCTGTCTCGCGTGTCACGGCTCCGGGTTGCGCCGCTGCCCAGCCGGGTGAAATTGTCCGTCTCCAGGCATCTGTCAAGCCTTTCCTGCGGCACTGACAGTCAATTTATTTATCAGCCGGATGAGGTATCTAATCTCCAGGCATCTGTCAATACATTACAGCTGCATTGACATTCCAGCCATGTAAATTCGTTACAGGACGTGCACGGAGCCTTTGGCTCCAAATGGCTTGACTTGCTCCACCGCCTGGCGCGGCGTGCAGCAGCCCGCCGCCTCGGGCAGCAGGGCGAGCAGCCCGGCTTCAACGTAGCCGGGTCCCTCGCTCAGGTGTTCCGTATGCGTTTGGCCGTCTCGATGCAGCGGTCCCTCGCCTTCGCGGTTCACTTGCGCGCAGGCCGAGCTTTGGCGGCGACCTCCGGCTTCCGTCAGGCGACGTCTTTCCACCAGCTAGCTACTCGGATCTGCATCTCCTGTCTAGAGGTTACTGAGCGTTCCCTGGCTGATGTCTTAGTCCTAGTCGTTCGCACTCAAGCTCCCTCAGACCTTGTCCATTCTTTTGGGCTGGCCTTTCCCAGCCACCAGTCAATCTGGCCGCGCTTTCTTCATCCTACACCACTTATGAGATAGCCCCTATCGGGCCCTTCGTAGTTTGGCCCCTCCGATACTTGTCAATTCCTTTCGGGCTGGCTTATCACAGCCCTTGCCCCCTTTCGGGAGAGCCACTTCTCAATAGCAATCTTAAATTCAGGAACGCAAGTTCTACATTTAGTCCCCACGGCGGCCAGCCGGTATCGTTGCTGGCCACTAGGTGGTTAAGCAGTGGCTTTTATTCCGGCCATACTTTGGCTGGCCCGCTTGACCGAGGGCTTCTGCCGTGTAACTTCAATTTCTGTGCAATTATTTGTAAGTACTCGCACTAGTGTCCCCCTCGCCCTCGCAAGGGAGGTTCTTGAAGTGAGTTCTCCAGAGACCCTTATGAGAATGACACATGAAGCATTATGAAGTGATGGGCCAGACCAGACTTGGGAACATTCGGACCAGATCGGTGGCCCACGGAAAAAGAGGTACGGGCCTGCCGCTGCCTACTGCCGCAGCCCGTCGTTCCAGCCCTGCTGCTGCCTGCTGCTGCAGCTCGTCGTCGCAGCCCGTTGCTGCAGGTCTCTGCCGCCCTCTATGAGTCATTTGTGGCTGCTTCTCTGGAGGATCAATTGCTGGCTTGTGCCCGAGAGGCAAGTTGCCGCCTGTCGGCGGCGCCTCAGGGCAAGATATTGCGCGGCGTTGTGCACTTGGTGCGTCACTATGTTGTGAATCCGCATGATATTCGCTTCTTAAAAGCCAACGACCAAACTCAGCAAGGACGGTTCAAGCCCTACTTGTGTGTAACGGGGTGGATCGTCAAACCTGCCCTGCTCAGATTTGCCGAGCCGGATTCATACTGGGGGGGTAGCTTCTTGCTGTTGTGCACGGCCTCCGTGTGTGGCAATGCTATGTTAAGGGTATAATTTGAGATCTAAACAGACCGTAAATTGGTACCTACGTTCACGCGTGCCAGCATTTCAGCAGGCGTCGAGGTTGTTGGGGTCAGTTGAGTTACACAGAAAAGCTGTACTACCCTTTAAAAACATTGCAAACACAGTCGATTGCAATTGGAGAGGCTGTGCAATCGCTCGCCGTGTGCAACGAGGCCTTGTGTAACGTTTCCGCCGTTTGAAGGTGCCAACGGCGCGCGATAACCTTACATGAGCGTAACGTATCTACCGTTTGGAGTCCCAAACGGTGCGGGTAGCTTGGCTGCACTCCGTGTAGCTAAGTACGGTTCGAGGGTCCCGGGCTCCGTACCCTGTCGGCACGCCTCGGGCTCACGCCCTGCAGGCCGGCCGGGTGGGTCAGCTCTCCCTCAGGCCGGCGCCCCGCGGGCCGACCGGATTGACCAGCTCTCCAGTCCTCATGGCTGCATGGCCTCAGTCCCTCGACCCCGTGAGCCAGGCTATTGGCCTGGCGCGCCACCTCCTTGGCGCTAGTCACTGTCCAGCGCGCCAGTCCCTTGGACTCGCGCGCCGGCCTCTTGGCGCTAGTCCCTTGGACTCGTGCTAAGGGCCACTGGCCCTGTGTGCCAGCCTGTTGTGTTTGTCGTGTCCCCTTGTCAGGCCCGCCCCTCCAAGGGAGGGCCTTGGGGCCGACGACCCTCGTCACACCCTCAGGGGAGGGGTGGCAGGAGAACCGCTATAAGTAGTGGGCCTTGGTCAGACTCCTCAGTTGACCAACGCCGGAGAGAGACACAGCCCTGCGGCTGCCTAGCCAGCACCGCTGCTGCCTGCTGCTGCCGCCGCCGCCACAGCTCTGCTGCTGCCGGCTGCTGCCAGCCCGTCGCCGCAGCTCATCGCTGCAGGCCCTGCCGGCTCTCTGTAAGTCTATTGGTAGAGTCACCGCTCTAGGGCGGTGCCTCAGGGTAAGACTTCCGCTGCGCTCTGTGCGCGTATGTGCGTTGGCGTTCTCCTGTATGAGGGTTGTCTCCAAAACACCCTATACTCGAATCCAAACCAGGACATTCTGACTCTAACTGTGTGATTAAGAGCAGAGTTGTCACACCTTGAACCATCTGCAGCTAGACAGCACGGTGATATAGGGGGAGTGCCTCTACAAGACGTGAACTTTATCTGATGGCGCCAACGCATCTGTACTGGCGAGGTGGGACTCTATCGAGATTTCTATGCCAGAGGTGTGCAACACCTGGAAGATTTATGGGGCTCGCTCACAACGTGTATGGTATGTGTTGGGGGGCCAAAGGCTCGTGATGGATTGGATGCTACTCGTACACGCGGAGACTTTTAGATGTGTGCGGCACTCCAGGCTGCTGGTCTCAAAGCCGCAACAAGCCTATGAAGGCCGTCGATCAGTGCCAAACTTCGAGGCTGGTCTGCCCGAGCTACTGCGGAGGTGGGTCACTGTAGACCCCGTCAACTTGCAGCCCTTGGCTAACTTGCCTCAGCTGTTGGACACGCCAGGAAGGTGCTACACATTTATCCAAGTGTATCGGGCAAGCGCTCCCCGTTCGAGGCGGGAGTATCTGCTGAGGCAGAGAGGAGACAGAGGAAGTATCGGCTCACGAGGGGCTGAACATTCATCCCATGAAGGCTGGGAGAAGCCAGCTTTGGAAGGGAAGGTTGGTCGCTACGACGATAGGAGCCACCTCATCCAAGACCATGAGTATCTGATGAAGTGGCTTGAAGTGGCTTGGTATGTGCCCGAGCAAATCACGTGGAGCCTGCGGCCAATGTGGCAAATCGTCCCCTACTCTCTCGAAACACCTAGCCAAGGGTGTTGAATGCCCTAGGCTTGGTCGAGGCCGCATCCGTCGGGCGTAATGTAATCCCTGTCGGTTGTTCTCTCGTTGTTCTCGAGGACATTAACACCAGAGTGGGATTGTCTGTAACGATACCGCCGTTCGATCATGCCACACGGGACTGTCAGCGTTACATGACCGCTAGCCGCTTGAAGACAAGTGGGCCGTCCAGGTGGCGGGCGGGCGGCTTGCCGGGCAAGTGGGCCCGCCCAGGTGCGGGCGAGTCCTGCCCCTTCTGTAAGCCTTGCCAGGTTCCACCCTGCCAAGGGGCGGACCTGGGGCCCGCCGCAAGGACAGGCCTTGGAGCGACCTGCTCACATCTTAGGAGGGTGGGTGCACGGGGAGAGGCACTACAAGTGTAACATCCTGCCGTTTGCTTAAGCCATGCGGTGCTTCCAGCGTTACATGACCGCTAGCCGTTTGACAGACAAGTGGTCCTTCCAGCTAGCGGGCGGGCGGCTCGCCAGGCAACTAGGCCGCCCATGTGCGGGGCCCGCCTGTAACGTTCCCCGCTTTGAGAGCGCCATAAGTATTGGTGACGCTGACATGGGGTTCGACAAGTTGTGGGCAAAATCCCTGGAAGTAACCTAGGTCGTTTGGCCATTAGCCCCGTGCCGGAAGGTACAAACCGCCCTGGCACTCGTGCTGGTGTACTTCCGTCCAGGCTCGTCCGGGTAACCTCGCATGCTTCCGTCATGCTCGGCCCAGACATGTTCGGCGCCTGCGTGAGCCCGGACGCCCCCGGCAGCATGTTCGGCCGCGGCCATGCTTGGCCATGCCCGGATTGGCCATGCTTGGCGGCATGCTCTGCCGCGGCCATGCTCGGCGCCATGGCGCCTGCTGGAGACAGCTCATGCTTCCCTTGTCAGGCACGGTCCTCGCGGGAGAGCCGTGAGGCGACCCCCATGCACCTGGGATGGGGGTTGGCTCGGAAAGCACCGGAGCAAGGAGTAGAGAGAGACCCGACCGGAGGCCGGGTACTCAGTGAAGCTCTGAGAGGCGCAGCTTTGCGGCTGCCTGCTGCTGTAGACCGCTGCCACGCGCGGCTCGTTGCCGGCTCTGCTGTGGACACCTTGGCGGCGTTCAGCTAGGGGCAAGTACGTAGCGCGTGCCCAGGAGGTGAAGCTGCTGCCTGGTGGCAGCGCCGCAGGGGCAAGTCTTCCGCTGTGTCGGAGTGATTCCTCGTCGCGGGTGAATGTACCCATAGCCAGCCCCAAGCACTCGATCCCAGAAAGGACGCATTCGGCTCCAACTTGCCTGTGAGGGACCGACGCTACACAGCCCGCCTATAACACCCCTCGCCAGGATACATCTGTCCAAAGGAGAGAATTTGGCCCGCCTCAAGGCAGGCCATGGGGGCGACCCGCTCACACCCTAGGAGGGGGGGGTGCGGGGGTCACGGGGAAGCACTACGAGCCTCTGGCCGAGACCTGACATGAGTTCGGCTCGGTGAAGCCTGAGAGCAGCCTTGCTGCTGCCTGCCGCCGCAGCCGCCGCCGCAGCCTGCTGCTGGACATGCTGCGGGGTGTCCGTGGCTGCGCCCCTTGGGGCGAGCTGCTGGCTCGCGCCCAGGAGGTGGAGTCGCCACCAAATAGCGGCGCCACAGGGCGTGTCTTCTGATGCGCCTATGCGCTAGTGCTTCACTTGTGTAGTGGGTTAGCTTCTAACCCCTACAGCCGAACATGACAAGGACGACTCACCCTAAGTGCGTGTGTAGGGACGAGGTTCTTTACACCCCCCCTAGAGTGCACGGGTGTAAGAAACCTCGCCCTACACACGCAATTAGGGTGAGCAGTCCTTCTTGAGTTCGGCTGTAGGGGTTTAGGGACCAACCCACTACACAGGCAAAGCACTAGCGCATAGGCGCAGCGGAAGACAGGCCCCGTGGCGCCGCCGTCCGGCGGCGACTCCACCTCCTGGGCGCAGGCCGGCGCAGCAGGCCCAGCAGCAAGGTGCGGCGGCGGCTGCGGCGGCGAGCAGCGGCAAGGCTGCTCCTGGGCTTCACCGGTTCGAACTCCCCCAAGCCTCAGCCCCAAGGCTCTTCGTGCTTTCCTGTGCCACCCCCCCCTCCAGGGGTGTGAGCGGGTCGCCCCATGGCCTGCCAGACGGCGGGCCAAAGATCCTCCCTTGAACGGGCGGATCCTGGCGAGGAGTATTTCTGGACGGGCTGGACCCGTCTCTGGGCGGGCCTCTTGCCCGGCAAGCCAGCCCGCCACCTGGCGGGCCCACTTGTCCCAAATAGCCGGTCATGTAATGCAAACAGAGCCATGTGGCTTAACCAAACGGCTGGTTCATTACAACGGGGGTCGGCCCAAGGCTCGCCCGCCAGAAGCGTGTGTACAGAGATTGTTCCTGCGAGACAAGATCTCCTTCACCTCAAACTCAAGAACATCCTCAATCACTTGTGGAGGTGGGGGCGGTTGGACACGCCCAGCCGAAAGGAAGGTCCTCAGCTGAGACACAAGACGTTATGGACCTTCCAATGCACCGGTTTCTGCAGCTCGTAGGACACCTTGCCTACAACGCGTACCACTGCAAATGGTCCAACCCACTTGGGCAGCAACTTGCGCGTGTCCACAACCCGCGAGGATAAGAGCGTGCTCAGCAGCACTTGCGCACCAACGTCGCAGGACAAATCCTTCCGACTTTTAAAAGCATAAGCCTTCTGGCGACTCTGGGTTTAGGGTTTAGATTTAGGGTTTAGGGCAGAGACGGGGTGCGCGTCAATTTCAAAAACACAGTAGTAGTATAGGACTGGCCTTGTGCAGCGGACTGTGCCGCAGTTGCGTTCCTTTTTGGGATTCGCAAACTATTTCCGAAAACCTCTTCAAGGAGATGGCATGGTATCTCCTCTTACGAAGCTCACTCGTAAGGACGTACCATGGGGGTGGACGTCCGAATGCTAGAAGGCGTTTGAGGATATAAAACGGGTCCTGGTATCACCACCCGTTTTGGTATTGCCTCGAGAAGGCGTGCCGTATGAGGTCGTATGTGACGCCTCTTTGATCGGCATTGGTGCCGTTCTCCTGCAGGAGGGTCAACCCGTAGCATTCGAAAGTCGCCTGCTCAGTCCTGCAGAGCGAAATTATACTACGGGTGAGCAGGAGCTCCTTGCTGTTGTGCACGACCTCCGTGTGTGGCGATGCTATCTCGAGGGTGTCGAAATTACAGTCGTAATGGATCATTGGCCGTTGACCTACATTCACACACAGCAGCAATTGAGCAAGCGTCAAGCTCGGTGGGTTGAGAGCATGGCACAATTCCGATTCCAGTGGTTGTAACGCCCTGGAAGAATCAATGTGGCGGACCCGGTGAGCCGCAACATCGTAGGGGCTGCTGTGGCGCCTGTCTTGTGTGCCACAAGGGTTAAGACTGCAAACGTGCGGCCTACCCGTGGGGCTTAGCGCAAAGCACCACCAATCTCTGTGAGCTGTGTGTGCGTATTCGTGATGGGTATGGCACAGACCCTTGGTTTTCATGTGCAACCAAACCACGCACAGTAGTATATGACCAAGGCTTCTGGTGGCGAGGTGACGCCATTATGGTGCCCAACTGCAATGCATTGCGCACTAGTATCATGCAAGAGATGCATGAGCCTCCGTACAGTGGTCATTTGGGTATGGAAAGGACAAAGAAAGCTATTTAGCTTCTCTTTTAGTGGCCGCGCTTGTCAATTCACGTTGAGTCTTTTGTGAAGACTTGTGCCACCTGCCAGCGTAGTAAGGCACGCTCTCACAAGCCTGCCGGGTTGCTCCAACCTATGGCTATTCCCCGGCTAAACTGGTCTGATGTCGGTGTAAAGTGGTGCACTTTGTACCTACGACCAACGGGTACCCGCTAAGGACTTCGCTGGCATATTTGTGGACCGCGCATGCAAACTGCTCGGAGTACCCGAGCGCATCGTGCCTGACCGCGATACTCGCTTCACGGGTCACTTCTGGAAGGCAGTGTGCAGGCTTCCCAGCACGAAGGAATCCATGTCCACGGCTTTCCACCCCCAGACGGACGGTCAGACTGAACGGATGAATCGGGTTTTGGAAGACATGCTCAGGCACTTTGTAAACCCCAGTCAAACTGACTGGGATGTGTATCGCTCCAGCGGAGTATGCTGTAAAGAATGCCTTCCATGACTGTTCCAACAATACACCCGGTACTCTCCTGGCAGCTCAGCGGAGGGCTAAGAAATTCATGACTATTGCTCAGAACCGGCAAAAGCAGTATGCTGATCGCCATCGCAGGCATGTGTCCTTCGACGTCGGTGACCAAAGTGCTATTAAGCACTAAGCACTTAGTCTTGCGGGCTGTCGGTACGCCTAAGTTGCTACCAATGTGGGTTGGGACCTTTCCGTGTCATGCGCCTGGTCGGCAAGGTCGCACATGAGATTGATACACCGGTACAATGGAAAATCCACAAAGTTTTCCATGTGTCTCAACTCGAGCCATACCATATAGATGGCCAGGTCCAACCGCCCCCAACTCCCCTTGTTGTTGATGGCGCGGAGGAGTTTCAAGTGGAGGAGATTTTATCGCACCGAAACAATCTCCATGGGCGTCGTAAATCCCGATACTACCCCATCAAGTGGCTCGGCTTTGGGCCTGAGCACAATACCTGGGAACCAGCGGCCAATCTTGCCCATCGCCCTTCCCACGTCAACAGTATTTGGCAGGAAGCCAAGCCTCTTCTCTCTGTCGTTAGAAACCTCCCGCCGGGCTTAACACCCTGGGTATCTGTCGTGCTCCCTTCTTGTTCCCGATACGTGAACACCTAAGTGGGAAGGTATGTAACGTTTCCTCTGTTTCAGAGTGCTAGCGGTGCGCGATAAACTTACAAGAGCGTAGCGTATCTACCGTTTGGAGTCCGAAACGGTGCGGGTAAATTGGCTGCACTCCAGGTAGCTTAGTACGGTGCGAGAATCCCGGGCTCCGTACCCCGTCCGCACGCCTCGTGTGACATCTCTGCTCTAATCACACAGTTAATCTCAGAATGTCCTGGTTTGGATTCGAGCATAGGGTGTTTTGGAGACAACCCTCATACAGGAAAACACCAACGCGCATACGCGCACACAGCGCAGCGGAAGTCTTACCCTGAGGCACCGCCCTAGGGCGGTGAACTCTACCAATAACTTACAGAGAGCCGGCAGGGCCCGCAGCGATGAGCTGCGGGCCCTGAGGGGCGGGCCGGAGGGGCGGGCCTGACAAGGGGACACGACAAATACAACAGGCTGGCACACAGGGCCAGAGGCCTGTGGCGCGAGTCCAAGGGACTAGTGTCGAGAGGCCGGCGCGCGAGTCCAAGGGACTGGCGCGCTGCACAGCACGAGTCCAAAGGACTAGCGCCAAGAAGGTGGCGCGCCAGGCCAATAGCCTGGCTCACGGGGCCAAGGGACTGAGGCCATGCGGACACAGGACCGAGGCCATGCAGCCATAAGGCCGAGAGAGCTGGTCAATCCGGTCGGCCCGCGGGGCGCCGGCCTGAGGGAGAGCTGACCCACCCGGCCGGCCTGCAGGGCGTGAGCCCGAGGCGTGCCGACAGGGTACGGAGCCCGGGACCCTTGGACCGTACTTAGCTACACGGAGTGCAGCCAAGCTACCCGCACCGTTTGACTCCAAACGGTAGAAACGATACGCTCATGTAAGGTTATCGCGCGCCGTGAGCACCTTCAAACGGCGGAAACGTTACACCTCGGGCTCACGCCCCACGAGCTGGCCGGGTGGGCCAGCTCTATCTCAAGGCCAGCGCCCTGCGGGCTGGCCGGGTGGGCCAGCTCTCCCTCAGCAGTACCCTGCGGGCTGGCCGGAATGGCCTGGCCAGCTCTCTTGGCCTCATGGCCGCATGGCCTCGGTCCTGTGTCCTCATGGCCTCAGTCACTTGGCCCCGTGAGCCAGGCTATTGGCCTGGCGCGCCACCTACTTGGCGCTAGGCACTGTGCAGCGCGCCAGTCCCTTGAACTCGCGCGCCGACCTCTTGGCGCTAGTCCCTTGGACTCGTGCTACAGGCCTCTGGCCCTGTGTGCTAGCCTCTTGTATTCATCGTGTCCCCTTGTCAGGCCCGCCCCTCCGAGGGAAGGCCCTGGGGGCGACCCTCGTCACACCCTCAGGGGAGGGGTGGCAGGAGAAGTAGTGGCCTTTGGTCAGACTCGGCAGTCGACCAACGCCCGAGAGAGACACAGCCCTGCTGCTGCCTAGCCAGCCCCGCTGCTGCATGCTGCTGCCGCCGCCGCCACAGCTCTGCTGCTGCCGCCTGCTGCCAGCCCATCGCCGCAACTTATCGCTGCGGGCCCTGCCAGCTCTCATTAAGTCTATTGGTAGAGTCACCGCCCTAGGGCGGTGCCTCAGGGTGAGACTTCCGCTGCGCTCTGTGCGCGTATGTGCGTTGGCGTTCTTTGTATGAGAGTTGTCTCCAAAACACCCAATGCTCGAGTCCAAACCAGGACACCCTGACTTTGACTGCGTGATTAGATACAGAGATGTCTTTCTAACTGTGTGATTCGATGCAGAGACGTCACAGCATGCGAGGCCACCCAGACGAGCCTGGACGACACGACAACGGCACGAGTGCCAGGGCGGGTTCGTACCGTCGGCACGAACGGCCAAATGAACACCAAGTAAGCATTATTGACAATGTCAGGCGCTTACAAAATCTGGGAACGTTACAGCAACCGTCGGATGTAAGCTCCTTTGGTTGTCTCCTGTTCCGGCGGACGTGGAACACCGAAGTGGGAGGAATGTAACATCTCCAATTATTGTGAGCGTTACCTCAGGTGGTTACGCTTACCTGATTGGCACGTGACCGACCTGGCCTGGCCAGGTGGTCACGCACGAGGGCCTCGTCGGTGGCGCGGTGCCCACCCTGGCGCGCCTCGACAGGTCGGCTCTTGGTGTTATGATCCAGCCCTTTGCTTAAGCCACACGGTTCTGTTGGCAATACATGACCGGCAATCTGGGACAAGTGGCCCGCCAGGTGGCGGGCTGGCTTGCCAGGCAAGTGGCCTGCCAAGGTGCGGGCCCCGCCCGTCCAGAAGTACTCCTCGCTAGGATCCACCCGTTCAAGGGAGGATCATTGGCCCGCCGCAACGCAGGCCATGGGGCGACCCGCTCACACCCCTGGAAGGGGGTTGGCACGGGGAAGCACGAAGTGCCTTGGGGCTTAGCCTCGACAGGAGTTTGAACCGGCGAAGCCCAGGAGCAGCCTTTCCAGGAGCAGCCTTGCCGCTGCTCGCCGCCGCAGTCGCCTCCGCACCCTGCTGCGGGGCTTGCTGCGCCGGCCTGCGCCCAGGAGGTGGAGTCGCCGCTGGACGGCGGCGCCACAGGGCCTGGCCTGTCTTCCGCTGCGCCGGTGCTAGTGCTTTGCCTTGTAGTGGGTTGGTCCCTGAACCCCTACAGCCGAACTCAACAGGGACAGCTCACGCTACCTGCGTGCGTAGGGGCGAGTTCATTACACCCAGCGTGGGCCGGTCCGACAGGTCGGCCCCACCCCCGGCGTGGTGCCTTCCGAGAGGTCGACCCCTCGGGGTGGACCTCGGTCAGCCCGCCCTGCGGGGCCGGCCTTCCCCTAGACAGGTCTGCCCCTCAGGGCGGGCCTCGTTCGGCCCGCCCCTCGGGGTGGGCCTTGGGCCGATCCCCATGCGCCCCTGGAGGGGGGGGCGGCACCGGGAGCACTTGGAGTCTGGGGGCAGAGACACAACAAGAGTTCAGTTATGTGAAGCCCTGAAAGAGGCCCAGCCCTGCTGCTGCGCCTGCTGCCGCAGCCCGTCGTTGGCAGGACGCTGCCGACTATCTGCGAGGCGTCCGTGGCCGGCCTTTGGTGGGCTAGCTGCGGGCTGGTGCGCGAGAGGTGGAGACCCGCCCGAAGGCGGCGCCAGGTAACGACCCGACCTTGTACACAGGCATTTTGGGTGTCAGGTCCTTATTCAATTTGGACATAGGGGGTTTAGCAGCAAACCCCGTACACGAAGAAGCACTCGCGCGTCTGCGCGCAGCGGAAGTTGTGGCCCTGTGGCGCTGCCGTTGGGCAGCGTCTCCATCTCCCGGGCACCAGCCTGCAACTAGCCCACCAGGGACCAACCGCGGATGCCTTGCAGCAAGCCGGCAGCGATCTGCCGGCGACGGGCTGCAGCAGCAGGCAGCAGCAGGGCTGCGCCTCTCCTGGCTTCGACGTCCGAACTCCATCAGGCGGGTCGAGGTTAGACCCTTATAGTACTTCTCTATGCCACCCTCCCCTTGGGTGTATTGGCGTCGCCCATGGCCTACCCGAGGGGTGTGCCCGTGAATAAGGATTCGTACCGGTGCGCGACACCAAGCGGCGCATCGGTTTGTGCAACAACCGGAGGCACGGCTTCGACTGCACAACTACCGCTACACGAAGCGGCGTCTAGCACGGGCGGGACCGACCCACCTGGAGCCCCCGGGGCTTGTGGGCGGGACCCACCCGTAGCCACCTGGCAGAGCCAGGTCGTGTCAGGACGATAACAAGAACGGTTGCCAGAATGGCAAAGGAACGTACCGTGCGTGCGTCTGCACTCATGTAACGGCGAACACACCGCTGTTTAGCGCTCACTAACGGTGGGAACATTCCATATGTACTTATGTACGTCCTTGGGAACAGGAAACAAATGAAGGACTTGACATCCAACGGTTGCAGCCTCTACGTAGCGGAGGGGAGTCACCATCCTTTGCGAGTGCTCCCGCAAGCAGCCTGGCAATTAGCAAAGTTGGCGGCAGGCCCCACGTATTGTATTCAGGCCCATAGCTGTGTCACTTCACAAGATATTCACGGGTCGTGCGCCCACGGAGGCTGTCCCGGTGTGACAAGGTTCCTTCCACCTTGTGCTCATCCACCTTGTGCTCAAGCACCTCCTTAAGCAAGAGCAAAGGTGGGGCCGGTTGGACGCGGCTATTCGGAAGGAAGGTTCGAAGCTGGGACACGTGATCTATAATACGAGATTCCACTGTACTGGTGTACCGAGCTTATTCGACACCTTGCCAGAGAGGCGTACCACGGGGAAACCTGGGTAGCAACTTGTGCGTACCCGCTGTCCGCAAGGACAGGTGCTTTGTACTCTGCAGTACTGCAGCACCCACGTCGAAGGACAAAACCTTGGTCAGCATGCAGCCCGGGAACTGGCCGGCCTCCTTCCCAGCTACAGAGGTGCTGCGGAAGCTGACCGTAGTCGAGTAGTATGGTTTCCCTCTGGCGGATAGGCATTTGTCATAGCGTATGCGGCCGGAGCCAGAAATTCATTCCAGTCAGTCTGACTCGGGTGGACAAAATTTCCGGAGCATGTCCTCCAGGGACCTATTCAATACCTCTGTTTGGCCATCGCTTTGAGGATGAAAGACAGTGGACATGGCCTGCTTAGTGCCAATAAACTTGCGCAATTCCTTCCTGAAGTGACCCATAAACCTAGGATTGCGGTCCGAGACCATCCTTGCGGGTACGCCATGCAGCTGCCAAACCTTATCCACAAAGATGCCAGCAAAGTCCTTCGCCGAAGCATGCATGATCGTTGGAGCAAAGGGTACCATCTTGCTCAACCGAATTTAAAAGACGTCAATGGCATCAGACCCATCCCTCGTCGTAGGCCAGTGTGTTCTATAATGCACTCTTCAGATCAGCCCAATACTGTAAGGGAATCTCCGCGGTTGCATTAATCCGGCTGGCTTGCCAGACATTGCCTTGCTTCGCCGGCATGTGGCACAGCTTGTACAAAAGCGTGTACTTTGGCCACCAGAAAAGGCGGTTCACAGCCTTTTTGGTCTTATTGACGTCCAGATGACCACTGTATGGCGTATCATGCAGCTCCTGCATGATGGTGCTGTGCTATGCACGGCATCGTAGGTTCGGACCACAATGGCGTCGCCGTGCTACCAAAAGCCAACGTCATTGCAGAGTGTGCGTACGTTGGTTGCCACTGCACACCCAAGGGTCTGTGTCATACCCATCACGAATATGCACGTACAACGCAGAGAGGTTGGCAGTATGTTTCAGAGAAGCGCCACAAGTAGGAAGCATGCCGGCTGCATGCATTCCCGATGCGTTCATGGTAGCTATCGCAGCAGCGTCTGCAATGTTGCGGCTCACCGCAACATTGAGCCATCCAGGGCGGCACCTCATGGAATCGGAATAATACCATACATTCAGCTCACCGAGCTTGCCGCCTCGGCAGTTGCTGTTGAGTGTGGAAGTACGTCAACGGGCAACGATCCATGACTACTGCAAAGTCCACACCTTCCAGGTGGCAACCCAAGAACGTAAAGCGTGCACCACAGCTAGTGGCTCTTGCTCACCCGTAGTGTAAGTTCGCGCTGTGGGATCAGAAGGCGACTCTCGAACGCTATCGGGTGGCCCTCTTGCAAGAGCCCGGCACCCAATGCCTGTCGAAAGGCGTCGCAATTCAGCTCTTACGGCACGCCTCGAGGAAAGGCTGGAACAGGCGGAGATGTAAGTGCCTGTTGTATATCCTCGAATGCCCTCTAGCATTCGGACGACCACTCCCTGGGTACGTCCTTCCGAGTGAGCCGCGTAAAAGGAAGTGCCAATCTCCCATTCCATTGTCTGAACTTTTAGAAGTCATTCGCGACTCCCAGAAAGGTTCGCAGCTTAAATATATTTCGTGCAAGCCCGTACGACAGTAGTCGTCTTGGGGTCGACGCATATCCCGTTTTTGCACACGTGGCCAAGGGTATCAGTTCTTGATAGTGAGCTTGCCACAAGCCTTGATGCACATCTAAAGACTACCAAATATTTTTGTCACGAAAAGGATCGGTGCACCATAAGGCGACTGAGAAGGCTCCACATGACCTATCCTGGGCAGACCCACATTAGCTTTGCATATCTCTCGAAGCTTGAGAGGTATCAGTCAGCATATCGGTCTGTAAGGCGGCTCAGCGCCTGGCTCCATTGAGTAGCACCTCGGTAAGGAGGCAGACTCTCCGAGAGAGCATCGAGCCCCACCCGAGGACTCATCAAGCAGATTATCAAGAACCCCGCCCTGTTTTAGAACACTGTACTCACACACGAGTCAGTGGCAGACTCGTCACACGATGTCATAAAGACAAGATACGCGGACTCGACTGCGTATTTGTGCAGCAGCTTCGTGATCGGCGCGGCGGACAGCAGATTGATATTCCAGCCGCCCGAGGCAGTTTACAGGTCTGCTCACTGCAAAAGACAAGGCGCCGAGCGCCACGGTGTACAGTGCAATCCGACGTTCAAAGTCAAGGCATGCAGATGTGGCACCAAGCCAATTATTGACCAAGAACATTTCGACATGCCCAGCGGATTCGATGGCATGACAACACACTGTGGCCTTGTATGCTTGAATTAAAATGGGATCTCTCCACAACTGATGTGTTGGCCATTCGCCAATGTCACGCACTCCAAAGCAGTGGACTCCACATCCAAGCTGTCGACGCCATAGCAAGTTATTATTGGCAGGGGACACTGTGGCCCCTGAGTCTATGAGGATCCCAGCCGGTGCATCAGCAAGAAGCACCTCAAAGCATTGTATGTACTGTACCACTTGTACACTTGTAAGATTGGTGGTATTAGCGACACAGATCAGCAGTCCGGCTGGGCTCGGCCTCTCCTCAGTATCATCACCGCCAGGCGGTAGGAGTTGGTGTCCCGCATTAGACGAGCACAGCAGCGGCATCCCGGACTTTGACGGATCACGTTGCGCCTGCAAGGCACATTGAAGAGCCACGTCTTCAGGCAGTCGACGAGAAGGCCAAGTCAGGTACATCTTCGCTGCTACGTGCACGTCAGCGTGGGTCAGCCACACAAGTAGAGGCCCTCCAGCCTCCAGAGCTTGCAAGAAAGCAGAGATAAGCGCGCATCAGGTGCGTCCGATTACGGGCAGCCCTGGCCAACCAGGTCAAACAGCTTATACTCAGCTTGCTTCGGGCTAAACCCTTAATTTCCTTGTTCTCACGAGGACATGATAACCTAAGTGGGGAGGTATGTAGCGTTCCGCCCGTCTGGGCGCATGACCCTCCCGTTAATGCGTACATGTGGTATCTGTGGCGCGAGCCATGTCATCCATTCTCCCGCGCGCCTTCTGTCTTCCGCCAGCGATGTATCGCTTGGCGTGATCTCTGTCTTGCGGTCTCCTCAAGGTCCGCTCATGGACGTTACGTGTCCTACGGGTCCCTCACGGTCCGGCGCATGGCAATTAACTGTCCACCTTACGGTATCCTCGAGGTCTCCCCGTGGACGTAACATGTCCCCGCGATCGACCCTCGTGAGGCCCGCCCCTGACGGGTTGGGCCTTGAAGCGGCTCCCAAACATCCTGGATTGGCGCCAACCATGTTGATTTGGGACTGGTGGCTGGTCAGCCAGCCCAGATTCCTGTGGACACGGGGGCTTCTGAAACGTCCTAATCCCCATACACGCAGTCAGGACTTAGTACGTCCTGATTGGATTCGGTCAGTAGGGGTTTAGAAGCACACCCCCTACACTGAAGCACTACCATAACACACAACGACTGGCTAAGCAGCAGACGACGGCAGCAGAGCTGTGGTGGCGGCTGCGGCAGCAGGCAAGTACAGCCATGCCTCTTCCTGGCCTCACTGATCGAACTATTCCGTCCGCTCTCGGCCGACTATTTGGATGCTTGAATGCCACCCCCCCCCCCAGGGTGTTAGAGCCGCTTCAAGGCCCACCCCGTTAGGGGCGGGTCTAATGAGGGTTGATCGGGGGGACATGACACGTCCACGGGAAGACCTCGAGGGTATCGCAAGGTGGACAGGTAACTGCCACGGGCAATCTGCGAGGGACTCGTAGGACATGTGACGTCCAAGGGCGGACCTCGAGGAGACCGCCAGTCAGGGGTCACGCCAAGCGGTACATCGCTGGCGGAAGGAAGAAGGCGCGGGGAGATGACTGAAATGGCCCGCGCCACAGATACCACATGTATGCGTCAATGGGAGGGTCATGCGCACAGCCAGGCGGAACGCCATAGAGCACCTCTGCAGGTGAGTAGGAGGCCAGCAGGTGTTCCGGCCGCATACTGACCAATGTCGGAAGGACGTGTCCTTTGACGTGGGTGCTGCAGTACTGCTGAGCACAGAGCACCTGTCCTTGCGGGCAGTGGTGACACGCATGTTTTTAGCCAATGGGTTAGACCTTTCCCCATGGAACATCTTACGGCAAGGTGTCCTATAAGCTTGGTACACCCGTATAGTGGAAGATTTCCACGTATCCAAGCTCCTGGTGTGCGTTTGGTCCCTAACAGGCAGGTGAGAGCCGAATGCTTCCTTATCGGGATACAGAGTATGGGATTTAGGGACAACGACCAGCCACGAGGGAGCACTCCGGCACAGCGGAGGACTGCCCTGTGGCGCTGCCGCTACGCAGCAGCTCCACCTCTCGGGCACGCACTGCAGACTTGCTTCCATTGGGACGCCGCCATAGTCTCCAAGCGAGCCTTCAACAAGCCACGCGGGGCAGCAATCTACAGCAGCAGGCAGCCGCAGGGCTGCGCTCTCTTAGAGCTTAACTGAGTCCCCGGCCTCCTTACGGGCCTCTCTCTGCTCTGTGCAATAGTAAGTGCTCCTCCATGCCACTGTGACGTTCCCCGGATTTTGAGCGCCAAACAGCGTTGTTAACGCTTACATGGTGTTCGTTTGGCCGGTAGCTCCGTGCCGGACGGCACAGACCGCCCTGGCACTCGTGCTGTTGTCGTGCCGTCCAGGCTCGACCGGGTGGCATCGCACGCTCCCGTCATGCTCGGCCCAGACATGCTCGGCGGCATGCGTGGGCCCGGACAACCCCCGGCTGCGTCCATGCCCGGCCATGCCCGGCCTCGGCCATGCTTGGCGGCATGCTCTGCCGCGGCCATGCTTGGCGGCATGGCGCCTGCTGGAGACACCTCGTGATTCCCTCGTCAGGCACGCTTTCATGATCCAGCCGTGTCAATAAGGCCACACGGTGCTCTTAGCGTTACAAGACCGCTTGCCGTTTGATTGAAAGTGGCCCGCCAGTGGCGGGCTGGCTGGCCGGGCAAGTGGCCCGCCCAGGTACAGGGCCCGCTCGTTTAAAAATATCCCTCGTCAAAATCCACCCGTTGTTGAAGGGAGGATCTATGGCCCGCCGCAAGGAAAGGCCATGGAGCGACCCGCTCACACCCCTGGAGGGGGGTGGCTTGGGGTATGCACTACGAACCTTGGGCTGAGACCCGACATCACTTTGGACCGGTGAAGCCCAGCAGCAGCAGGCCTCACCGCTCCTTGCCGCCGCAGCCGCCGCCGCAGCCTGCTGCAGGACTTGCTGCAGGGAGTCCATGGCTGCGCCCCTTGGGGAACAGCCGCCCGCTTGCGCCCAGGAGGTGGAATCGCCGCCAGAGGCTGCGCGACAGGGCCCGTCTTCCGCTGCACCTGCGCGAGTGCTTTGCCGTGTATTGGGTTGGTCCCTTATGCACTACTACCGAAATTAAGAAGGACGACTCACCCTGACTGCTCGTGTAGGGCCAGGTTCTTCACATTGTTATCAGAGGCGGTCTTGCATCTATTGGGCTTATTATCTATTTTAGTCGCCGATGATGATGCAAGCATCGTCCTGATGCACTGGCTTGACATTTTGTGAAACGTCCCCCCGTTTGAAGGAGCCAAACGGTCCAATTAACCGGCTTCACGCGCGCGGCTTCACGCGCGCCACACGCCAGTCACGCACTTCACGCGCCAGTCACGTGCGGCACGCGCTAGTCACGCACGGCACGCGCCAGTTCACAGGACTCGTATACTATTCGTCAGGATTGCGCCACGCGAGCCCGCACCTTGCGCGTCACGCGCCAGTCGTATCCCCATTGTGCGGGTTCGCTCCTCCCGGGCCTTGGGCTACCCTCGTCACACCCTCGGTAGAGAAAAGAGATCGTGTATTAGAAAGAAATGTAGGCCAAATGGCCAGGTACAAAGGCAAGCACATCTAAAAATCTACATAACCTACAGCAGATTGACCCGCTCAATAACCACGGGTCAAAACATAAAGGTCACTACTCGATGCATGAATACTAGATGCCAGGAACGGAGCCCTTCTGCCACCTACTAGAGCTCGCCCAGCTTCTGCTCGGTAGAGTGGTGGCAGGTGGAACGCTATGAGTAGGAGGCCGAGTCCAGACTGCTCAGTCGGACCAGTGACGCCCAGAGAGATCATAGCCCTGCTTGCCTGCTGCCGCAGCCGCCGCCTCAGCTCTGCTGCTGCCGTCTGCTGCCCAGCCCGTCGTTGCAGCCCGTCAAAGTGGACATCGCCGGCTCTCCGTAAGTGCCAAGGTTGCGCCCCATCTGGGGCCAACTACGACTCCCAGACCCTCTGTAAAGTCGCCGCCTCCGGCGGCGCCTCAGGGTAAGACTTTCGCTGTGCTACGTGATGCACTTGAGTGCACCATAAGCGTTGGCGCTCCACTATGTAGGGGGGTACTTCCTAAACCCCCTAGGTCCGAACTCAATAAGGACGTACTATCCCCTAACTGCGTGTATTGGGATCAGGACGTCACATTTTGTGTTAAGGCTAAGTGTTTTGCCAGACATTAGTCTGAGAGTCTGCTCAGCGGAAGCGCGGAATGCTGAGTCGTCTTTACCCAGTGAGCCAGCAGCGACCAACGCCGTTGATCGACTGCCTGATCCTTTGAGGAGGACCACCTGCTGCTAATCGCCTACGTTGAGGTGTGGCTTGCGCCTGCAGCCATTGTGTGGTAAACATTAGTCTTGTGGCCACCAAGCAGCGGTCGTGTGCATCGGTCTTGGTCATATCTGCGGCTTTCTGTCTGCCTGCTGTTTGGAGGTGTGGCTTAGCCCGCTGCTTTGCTTGCTCGCTCGCTGATGCACCATTCTTGCGATAACCTGTATTGCAGTATGCAGTGTGTGATATGCTGACTGCCGGAGCCTGTATCGATTTCTCAGTGTTCTTCGGACAGCATGGAGTCGCACACTTTCAGTGCGCGTCCTAGCTGTCCTCGGGAGGTTGAGCGGTCGGCTGCTGAGGCAGCGCTGCTGCAAAGCCAGCTGCTGAGGCATTGTGTGATGAACCAGCCGTCTGGCTAAGCCATATGGCTCTGTTGGCATTACATGACCGACTATTTGGGCTACGTGACCCGCCAGCTGGCGGGCTGGCTAGCCGGGCAAGTGGCCCGCCCGGGTGCGGACCCCGCCTGTCCGGAAATACCCCTCGCCAGGATACACCCGGTCAATGGAGGATCTTTGGCCTGCCGCAAGGCGGGCTATGGGGCGACCCGCTTGCACCCCTAGAGGGGGGGTGGCACGGGGAAGCACAAGGAGCCTTGGGAGCTGAGGCTCGATAATCAGTTCGAAGCAAGGAAGCCCAGGAGCAGCCTTGCTGTTGCTCGCCGCCGCAGCCGCCGCCGCACTCCACTGCAGGGCCTGCTGCGCCGGCCTGCGCCCAGGAGGTGGAGGCGCCGCCGGACAGCGACGCCTCATGGCCTGTCTTCCGCTGCGTTATGCGCTAGTGCTAGTGTGTAGTGGGTTGGCTTCTAAACCCCTACAGCCGAACTCAGTAAGGACTGCTCTCTCTGTAGTATGTTATTATTGATATCAGCTTATGACTTCCTGATTGCGTGTATACAGCAGGTTCCTTACAATTTGGTATCAGAGGCGGTCTTGCATCCAACGAGCTTGTGAGGTCTTGTGCTCGCTGCTGATGATGCAAGGATCACCTTGATAAGCTGGCCTGACCTACGTCTGTTGGATTTTAAGTGCTTGCCAGACGTTGGTCCGTGGGACGGCTCCGCAGAAGCGCCGGGTGCGGAGTCATCCTTGCGCCGTGAGCCAGCAAGCAACGCCAGATTGCGGACTGATCCTTGAGGACCACTTGCTGCGTTCGCATCCTTTGAGGTGTGGCTTGAGCTTGCAGCCTTTGTGTCGTAAGGTCAGTCGTGTGGCCAGCATGGATCGTGTGCATCGGTCTTGGTCACAACTGTGGCTGTCTGCCTGCCTGCTGATTGAGGTGTGAGGTTGCGCGCTGCCTTGCTTGCTCGCTCGCTGATGCACCAGTCCTGCGATGTCCTGTATTGCAGTATGGAGTGTGTGATTTGCTGACTGGCGGAGCTGAACTGATTCCTCAGTGTCCTTACGGACAGCATGGTGTCGCAAACGTCTAGTGCGCGGCCAAGCCCTCCTCGGGAGGCAGAGCGGTCGGCTGTGGATGCAGCGGCTGCTGCGGAGCGGTCGGCTGCGGATGCAGCGGCTGCTCTGAGGCCGTCGGCTGTGGATGCAGCGGCTGCGGCAGAGCCAGTTGCTGCGGATGTAGTGGCTGCTGCGGGGCAAGCCCTTGAGGGGGACGCCGAGCTGGGAGCCGTAGGTCACAAGGGTTTGTCGGCTGAGGAGGTGCAACGAATGGCCCTCCTCGTGCAGGATCTGGCAGCAACCCAGCCAACGTAGGACCAAGCCCAACACCGGCTCAATGCGAGGATCTGCGCGGAGCAGCGCGCCCTCCTCGTCCGGCAGCGCGCCGCAGAGCGGCATATGCAAGAGGTGGATGCCTCGTTGCATTCAATGCGCAAGAGCAACGGCCACCCGGAGCATGGACTTGCCCGGGCCCATGCACCCAGGCAGTTTTCTGCTCACGACGACCGGGGAGAGTAGCAGCCTGGCGCGATGAGATGGATGAGTGGTTCGTGTGTTCGCTCACGGACGCGGGAGCACGCGTGCGCCTCGCATCTACCTATCTCACAGGGGACCCCGGGAGTGGTGGGATACCCTAAAGAAGGGCTAAACGCCCGCGGAGTAGAATGACTAGGACTTGTTTTGCAGCTCGCTCTTGTCCACCGATGGTGATCTCCACGAGGAGCTGCGCGCCCGTGATGAGCTGGAGGCTCTCCGCATGCAGGGCGAAGGGAGCGAGGCCTATGTACGGCGCTTCCGTCTGCTGCTATCCAAGCTACGCAGCGAACTCATGAAGCCTGTTGACCAATGCCAGCGATCCAAGGCAGGACTGCCTAATCGTTATCGCGCTTTAGTCGTGGTGGACTTCGCGAAAGCGAAACAGCTCACGGACTTCACCAAGATGGTGTAGAACGCCAGCAAGGTGCTCAGCACGCCGAACCTTGCCGGTCCGAGCAAGCGTCCCCTGCTGGAGGCAGGTGGTTCTGATGTCAGACCGAGGCAAGAAGCAGTTCATCCCATGCCAGGGTTCAAACGCGCGTCCCCAAGGCGGCTTTTCCAAGCCGCGCGTGGAGGGAGCTGGATACTTCAAGTGCGGTGACAAGGGCCACCTGCTCAGGGACTGCCCGGCGGCATCTTCGAGGCCATGTGCACAGCGCCCGATGGGCCGGGACAAGGGCAGCTTCAAGAGGAAGGTTGAGTGCCTGACCCTTGCCTCTGAGAGCAATCTCATCCAGTCATATGCCTTGCGCTGAATGATCTTGCTGGCGTTGCTCGTCCGCCAACCGTGCCGGTTGTGCGCTCGATTCGTGCTTTGTTGCAAGGTCTGGAGGGCGGAGGGCCTCGATTTGTGTGAGCTGCCCACGATGACTTGCAAATGGCTGCTGATGTATATCTGAGCTGGCCTGAGTGCCATCGCGCTGAATAAATGCTGTTCTTCATTGTGCCGCAGAAGCGCGGCGTGACTGATCGAGCTCCGCTGGTGATGTCGCTGTTGTGCTCGCATGAGGCGGGACACAGGCTCCTAAGGCGTAGCGTCGATGCCTCTCAGCGTAGGCCTTAACCGACCGCGGTCAGGGTCTATGTCGCACCCCATTCCTTTAGTGTCCATAAGGGACACACTATGCTATTCGAAGGGCTGGTTGCTGTGGCACCAGCTATTATCCTCCTAGATTAAGGGGCCTCAGTGTCCTTTGTCAACAGGGATTTTGTGTGCGCCGTTGGCTTGCATTTGCAAGCAGATGGTCTGCCTAGCGTGACATTGGCCGATGGCCACCCCGCCGATGTGCTGGGTAAGTCCACGGTTCCCATTTGCATCCAACATCATAAAGCCGAGGTGCTTTGCTACGCTATGGCGTTGACCGTCGCATTTGATATGATATTGGGAGATGACTGGCTTTGTGCCGCATCAGTATGCTTTGACTTTGAACGCCAGACTTGCATTGTACAACGTGACCTACGGCGCTTTGTCCTTTGCGAGCACCTTCCCTGTGCACCGCCGCTGGCGGCAGGGGCTTCCATTCAGCTGTCCGCCATGCAGATGAAGCGATTGATGCACAATAACACTTTGCAGATGGCATTTCTTGTGATGGTGGCGTTGAATGACGAGTCTAAGCCTGACTTTGTGTGTGAATGCTGCGGATTCACATGGCGGGGTTCTTGATAAGCTGCTGGAAGAATTTGCAGATGTATTTCCCGACTTTCTTCCGGACGGTCTACCTCCTCACCGAGGTGTGGCTCATACAATCCCATTGGAGCCAGGCGCTCAACCGCCTTACCGTCCCATGTACCGGCTAAGCCCTCTCGGATTTCGAGAGATGCAATCCCAGGTCGAGGACCTGCTGGCGAAGGGCTACACTGAGCTCTCTCATTCGCCATACGGAGCACCCAACCTCTTGTCAAGAAGAAAGATGGCACTCTAAGGATCTGCATTGACTATCGGGCTTTGAATAAGCTTACTATCATAAACCGATACCCATTACCTCGAACAGATGATCTGTTCGATTGGTTTGCAGGGGCTGCTGTGTTTAGCTCCCTGACCTGGCAAGTAAGTACCATCAAATTCGAATTACGCCTGCAGATCTTCTGTACGGCGTTCCGTACGCCGCTTGGGCATTTCACTTCAAGGTGCTGAGCTTTGGTTTAACCAATGCACCGGCTACATTCCAGGCGGTGATGTCAAGGGGCTTTGGCCCCCTGCTCTACTATTTTTGCTGGTTTACTTGGACGATATCCTGGTGTTCAGCAAAACGCCTGAGGATCCCGTGAGGCACCCACGCCAAGTGTTAAAGTTGCTGCGTGAGAATCAATAATATTCCAAGAGATCCAAGTGCGCATTTAAGCAGCCAGAGGTGACATACCTTGGGCATGTCGTGGGCAAAGACGGCAGACGTGTCAATCCCACAAAGACTTCGGTCGTACGGGAGTCGCCTGTGCCACGGACTGTACCTGCATTGCGCTCCTTTTTAGGATTCGCAAACTACTTCCGTAAGTTCCTACAAGACTATGGGAACTTGGCACTTCGCCTTACGAAGCTGAATCGTAAGGACGTACCTTGGGCTTTGTCATGAATCGCGCCCTAGCCCGAGCTCGAGCCGGCGCCCCGCGCCCTAAGCCTAAATCCAGCCTAGTCAGCCCTAACCCTAATCTGGGCTCCTCTAGAGGGTTCCCGAGGGACCCCGGGCATGGGAACGTCCTCCTGCAACTTCTAGATCTTTACAGAGGCCCTAGTGAGGCTAGGCTATATAAGGAGGGGGCCCCTCTTGGGACCCCATCTCCAGCAATCTGTATCCTGCCTGCTCACCTCTCGAGCACTCTGTACTCTTGCCCCTCCAGTAATCCAAGACGCCTTGTGCATCGTGCTTCCAGTCTCGTGATCCTCGCTTGCAGTCCAGCTCCGCGTCCTAAGGCCCCGGGCCTCCGCCCGCCGCCTTACATATTGCTGGAGATCCAACCTGCGAGCGAGCGCCGTGCCTTGCAAGTCATGGCAGCCCCGCGAGAGGTCACCTTGACCACTGACGACCTGAGCAAGCTGCAAGTCCTTGCCGAAAACGTGGTGGACCTACAAGGCTTTTCCGCACTGAGACCACCACGAAGCTGGCAACGATCACGCACCTGCTTGAGCGGCTCACTGCAATACCCAGCCCCGACGCTCCACCTGTCCCGCCTGCGGCGCCTCTCCTCACTCGAGACCTGCGCATCAACGACCCGGCGCCGTTTGAGGGCAAAAAGTCAGCCCTTCGTGACTTCGTGACACAAGTCAGGATGGCGGTGGCAGCTCAGCCATCTGTGCTCACCACCGAATACGCCAAATGCATCTACGCGGCTTCCTACCTTCGAGGCTCCGCGTTCCGATGGGTGCAGCCGCTGCTGGATCCCGTACTGCTGGATCTTCAACTCTTCCTTGGAGAACTTCGAAGGGTTTTTGGGGACCCGGATGAGGCGTCATCTGCGGAACGACAACTGGGCACCTTGCGTCAGACCACGTCAGCGGCGACCTACGCGTCGGACTTCATGCGAATCTGCACCTCACTCGACTGGAACGACTCGGCCCTCCGGTTTCACTTCTACAACGGCCTCAAGGACATGATCAAAGATGAGTTGTGCAAGGCCGACAAACCTACCTCCCTCGCTGAGTTGATGGAGCTTGCGATTCGCCTGGACAACCGTCTGCAAGAGCGCCGACTGGAACGGCAACCACCTTCAGGTTCGCGTCCGCCCCCGCCGCGAGCGACCCAAGAGACACCACCGGCAACGCGTCCTTCGCCGATGGACATTGATGGAGTCAGGCCTCGTTTCCAGCCGCTAACTGCGGAGGAGAAGGAACGTCGTCGCAGTATGCGCTTGTGCCTCTACTGCGGAGAAGCAAATCACGTGGCCATCAACTGTCCCCGCAAGAGCAACCGAGGACGACTGTCTGCAACAACCCCCGTGGAAGAGCTCCAAACGGGAAACGATGGCGCCCAGGACTGACAGGGAGGGCCTACCTGGGCGCTACCCGCACCTCTTCGCACGTTCGCTCGCGACAGCTCGTCATCGCCGTCAACCTGCACCAACATGGAGGAACGAGGATCCAAGCATTCGCTCTCATCGACAGTGGGGCCACGCACTCTTTCATCGACCGCGACTTTGCACGCCGGCATCACGTTCCCCTTCTAACCAAGGGGATCAGCTTGCCCTTGGAAGTCATCGACGGACGGCCCATTGCTTCTGGCGACATCACCCAAGAGACCATCCCACTGTGCATGACAATTCCGGACTACGCCCACACGGAGCAGATTTGTCTCAACGTCACGACCCTTGGACATCAACCTGTTGTACTTGGCATCGACTGGCTACGTCAACACAACGTCGGCATCGACTGGCGGCGGCACCACCTGTCCTTCTGCTCAGAGTACTGCCAACAGTTTTGCCTCAAACAGAACTTGCCCTCAACCGCGACAGGAAGACACAACTCTCGACGTGCTCGCCCGCAACGGCGACCCCCTCACGGCATGATCGCGTCAACGACACAATGCGAAAAGATTCCTGCACCACACGGCGTCAAAGTGGACTCGTCAGCGCCCATCCCCAAGGAGTACCATGACTTCCTCGACGTCTTCTCCAAGCGAAAGGCTGACAGCCTTCCCCCTCACCGTGCCTACGACCACTCCATTCCATTGGTCCCCGACCGACAACCACCTTGGGGGCCCATCTACTCCCTCTCGGAGGTGGAACTCAAGACTCTGAAGGCGTACCTCGAGGAGAGTCTCGCCAAGGGTTGGATCCGTCCATCCCATTCTCCGGCTGGGGCTCCAATCCTGTTTGTGAAAAAGAAGGACGGCACCTTACGGCCTTGCGTGGACTACCGCGCACTCAATGCCATCACCATCAAAGACCGGCATCCTCTCCCTCTGATCTCGGAGCTGTTGGACCGGGTACGAGATGCAAAGATCTTCACAGAAGTGGACTTGAGGAACGCTTACCAGTTGGTCCGGATCGCTTCGGGTGAGGAATGGAAGACGGCCTTCAGGACCCGCTATGGCCACTACGAGTACCTTGTGATGCCCTTTGGTCTCACAAATGCACCTGCGACGTTCCAGCGGTTCATGAATGAGACCCTACGAGACTACCTTGACGACTTCTGCGTGGTGTACCTGGACGACATCCTCATCTTCTCTAAAACAATGGACGAGCATACCCATCATGTGCGTCAAATACTCGGCAAGCTTCGAAACGCGGGATTGTACGCTAAGGCGGAGAAGTGCGAGTTCCACGTGGAGGAAATCGAGTTTTTGGGCTACACCATCACCTCCCAAGGCGTTCACATGGCCCCAAGTAAGGTGGAAGCAGTCCTGGCATGGCCAACCCCGCAGACCCTTCGACACGTGCAACAATTCCTCGGTTTCGCCAACTTCTACCGACGCTTCGTCAAGAACTACGCCCAAGTCACCATTCCGCTCACCGTGCTCACGCAACGTGGTACCAAGTTCCAGTGGACTCCAGCCGCTCAAACCGCATTTGATTTCCTCAAGAAGACTTTCGCTTCAGCGCCTGTCCTCTCCCATTTCGACCCTGCACGAGAGAGCATCGTGGAAACCGACGCGTCAGACTACGCAATCGGCTGCATCCTGTCGCAACGGGACGACAAAAAGGTTCTGCATCCAGTGGCCTACTACAGTCGGAAACTCAATCCTGCGGAAATCAACTATCCCATCCATGATAAAGAGCTTCTTGCCATTGTCCAAGCTTTCAAGCACTGGCGCGCGTATCTAGAAGGCGCCTCCGCGACCATCCGGGTGTTCAGCGACCACAAAAACCTTGTGTACTTCAACAATCTCAAACAACTCTCGCGCCGACAAGCTCGATGGGCGGAGTACCTGGCAGGTTTCGACTTCATCATCGAATATCGCCGAGGCAGCTCCCACGGGAAGGCGGACGCCCTCTCTCGCCGCCCCGACTATGAATCGGCATCCTCATCGGTCCAACCATGTCCAGTTCCTCTTCGTCTCTGCGCCACCTTCACATTCTCCAATCCACAATTGCATCAGCAAATCAAAACAGCCCAGCAACAAGATCCACAATGTCAGCTCTACATCAACCGTCTGCTCCACCCCGCCTCTCCTTCTCCGGACGACCTCGCTTCCTACTCCCTCCACAACGGCCTCCTACTCTACAACAACCGGCTCTTCATCCCCAACTCGCTCCCCCTCAAGCTGCAGCTGCTGCGACAACACCACGACTCCCCACAAGCGGGACACTATGGACAATCGAAGACCCACGAGCAACTCTGTCGACACTACTTCTGGCCAGGCATGAGAGACTTCATCAACGAGTACGTGAAAACCTGCGACACTTGCAACAGGATCAAGACCCCTCGGCATGCCCCTTACGGACTCCTCCAGCCCTTACCCATTCCACGACGCCCTTGGGCTTCCATCTCCTGCGACTTCATCACGGATCTCCCCTTGTCTTCCGGCTATGACACCATCCTGGTGGTGGTGGACCGACTCACCAAGATGGCGCACTTCATCCCATGCTGCAAGAAGGATCCGGCTCCTCACATCGCCCAGCTCTTCCTACACCATGTCTTCAAGCTCCATGGCTTCCCTTCGGACATCGTGAGCGATCGCGACCGCCTCTTCACCTCCCAGTTCTGGCGACACCTACTCAAGGCGTGCGGCATCCACAGTTCACTCTCTACTGCGCACCACCCACAGTCGGACGGTCAAACCGAGCGAGTCAATCAAGTGCTGGAACAATACCTACGAGCCTACTGCTCCTACCAGCAAGACGACTGGGCACAACTCCTTCCCCTTGCAGAGTTCTCCTACAACAACTCGTTCCACGTATCCATCAAGCGGACCCCCTTCTACGCTAACTACGGCTACCACCCAGCGACCACCATTGCTCCCACCCGGGCGGATCTAGTACCTCACGCCGCCGACTACCTCCATGCATTGGCAGAGACGCAGACCCACCTCAAGACCGCTCTGCAGCAAGCGCAACAACTCCAGTCGCGCTACTACGACCAGCGCCATCTCCCGGCACCCGAGTACGCCCCCGGCGACAAGGTGTGGCTCCTCCGGCGCCACATCACGAGCTCCCGCCCTAACTCCAAGCTAGACTTCAAGCGGCTCGGCCCCTACCCTATCCTGGAGAAGGTTGGCCTGCGGGCTTACCGGCTTGACCTAGGACCTCGTGCGCGGCTCCACAACGTCTTCCATGTGTGCCTCCTGGAGCCGTACGCCAGCAACACCTTCCCCGGCCGCCACCAAGCTCCCCCGCCTCCGGTCCGCGTGGATGGCGACGACGAGTACGAGGTCGCGGCCGTCCTGAACTCCCGCTTCCACCGCGGGCGCCTGCAGTACCTCGTCCGGTGGCGGGGCTACGGCGCCAACGACGACACCTGGGAGCCTGCTTCGCACTTGGGGCACGCCCCGGCGGCAGTTCGCGAGTTCCACGCAGCACACCCCACCAAACTCAAGCCGACGGCCTCGGAGCGGCCATCCTAAGGGGGGGGTCCTGTCATGAATCGCGCCCTAGCCCGAGCTCGAGCCGGCGCCCCGCGCCCTAAGCCTAAATCCAGCCTAGTCAGCCCTAACCCTAATCTGGGCTCCTCTAGAGGGTTCCCGAGGGACCCCGGGCATGGGAACGTCCTCCTGCAACTTCTAGATCTTTACAGAGGCCCTAGTGAGGCTAGGCTATATAAGGAGGGGGCCCCTCTTGGGCCCCCATCTCCAGCAATCTGTATCCTGCCTGCTCACCTCTCGAGCACTCTGTACTCTAGCCCCTCCAGTAATCCAAGACGCCTTGTGCATCGTGCTTCCAGTCTCTTGATCCTCGCTTGCAGTCCAGCTCCGCGTCCTAAGGCCCCGGGCCTCCGCCCGCCGCCTTACAGGCTTGGTCGTCGAATGCCAGAGTGCATTTGAGGGAATCCAGCAGGCGCTAACATCTCCGCCTGTGCTGGCCATTCTCGTGAAGGCGTGCCGCATGAACTCGTCTGCGATGCCTCTTTGACCGGCATTGGTGCCGTGCTCTTGCAAGAGGATCACCCGTTAGCGTTTGAGAGTCGCCTGCTGATACCTGCAGAGCGAAAGTACACTACGGGCGAGCAGGAATTGGTTGCTGTGGTGCACGCCTTACGTGTATGGCGTTTCTACCTGGAAGGTGTGGCACTTACAGTTGTCACGGATCATTGGCCGTTGACATGTTTCCACACGCAGCAGCATTTGACTAGGCGTCAAGTTCGATGGGCAGAGTGTATTGCACAATTCGAGTCGATTTATTGCCCTGGACGTCTTAATATTGCGGACCCTGTGAGTGCAACATTCGCGGCGCTGCTGCGTTGGCTACCTTGAATGCTTCTGGAGTGCGGGCTGCAGGACTGCGTCCGACTCGTCGAGCTTCTCGGCTACCCACGGCTGAAGTCTCTTAGCTCTTTGTCCGTATCCGTCAAGGTATAGCCAAGACCCATGGACTGCTGTGACCGACAACGTGAGCACCCTCACTGATGACAAAGGCTTTGGTGGCAAGGCGATTGTGATTCCGAACTGCAATGCCTTGCGCACTAACATAGTGCAGGAGCTGCATGATACGCCTTAAAGTGGTCATCTGGGAGTGAGCAAAACCCAAAAGTCTGTGAGACGTGGTTTGATGGAAGGGCTTTTCAGCCCAAGTGCGCGCTTTCGTGGTCAGCTGTGACACGTGCCTGTGTAGTGAGGCAATCTCTGGCAAGCCTGCCGGACTACTTCAGCCATTGCAGATTCCGGAGTGGATTGGTATATGTAAGTGTGGATTCCATCACACAATTGCCTAAGACGCGGAATGGCTATGATGCCATTGACGACTTTGTGGATTGCTTGATAAAAATGGTGCATTCTGCTCCCACAACTATGCGGTTTCGGCGAAAGATTTTGCTGGCATCTTTGTGGATACGGTGTGGAAGCTGCATGGACTACCTGAGAGGCTGGTCTCCGACGGCGATCCTCGCTTTACAGGTAACTTCCGGAAAGAAGTTTGCAAGCTTGAAGGCACGGAAAAGGCCATGTCCACAGCCTTTCATCTACAAACTGATAGCCAAACTGAGCGAATGAATCGAGTTCTCGAGGAGTTGTTGAGGCAACTCGCCAATCCCAGCCAGACTGACTGGGATGAGTATTTGGCTCCAGCTGATTATGCTGTGAACAATGCCTATCATGCGTCCACAACGGAGACTCCATTCTTCTTCAAACTATGGTCAGCATCCCCGAGCTCCACTTCAGGTGGGGAGGCCGGAACGGGTTCCTGCTGCGGTAGTCTTTACTGGGATTCTCTTGGCGGCTCAGAGACGAGCTCGGCAGTTCTTGAAAATTGTTCAGAGTCGCCAGAAGGCATATGCTGACAAACATCGGAAGAACGTGTCTTTCGATGTTGGTGCGCAAGTGCTACTGAGCACGAAGCACATATCCTTGCGGGCTGTGGGTACGCGTAAGTCGCTGCCCAAGGGGGTTGGACCATTTGCAGTGGTACGCCTTGTGGGCAAGGTGTCCTACGAGCTGCAGACACCGGTGCATTGGAAGGTCCATAATGTGATATCTCTGCATCTAAACACACAGTTAGAGTCAGGGTGTCCTGGTTTGGATTCGAGCTTAGGGTGTTTTGGAGACAACCTCCATACAGGAGAACGCCAACGCACATACGCGCACAGAGCGCAGCGGAAGTCTTACCCTGAGGCACCGCCCTAGGGAGGTGGATCTACCAATAATAGACTTACGGAGAGCCGGCAGGGCCCGCAGCGATGAGCTGCAGCGACGGGCTGGCAGCAGGCGGCAGCAGCAAAGCTGTGGCGGCGGCGGTAGCAGCAGGCAGCAGCGGGGTTGGCTAGGCAGCAGCGGGCTGTGTCTCTCTCGGGCGTTGGTCCGATTGAGCAGTCTGGCCTCGGCCGGCTACAGATAGCGTTTCACCTGCCACCCCTCCCCCGAGTGTGTGACGAGGGTCGTCCCAGGGCCCACCGTCGGAAGGACGGGCCCAACAGTGGGGACACAAAATAGCGTGTGTGACGAGGGGATTCCCAAGGGCCCACCCTCGGCGGGGCTCGCCCAAGAGCGAGCCCGACATCGGGTGTAACGTTTCCGCCGTTTGAAGGTGCCAACGGCGCGCGATAACCTTACATGAGCGTAACGTATCTGACGTTTGGAGTCCCAAACGGTGCGGGTAGCTTGGCTGCACTCCGTGTAGCTAAGTACGGTTTGAGGGTACCGGGCTCCGTACCCTGTCGCCACACCTCGGGCTCACGCCCTGCAGGCCGGCCGGGTGGGTCACCTCTCCCTCAGGCCGGCGCCCCGCGGGCCGACCGGATTGACCAGCTCTAGCGTCCTCATGACTGCATGGCCTCAGTCCCTTGACACCGTGACCCAGGCTATTGGCCTGGCGCGCCACCTCCTTGGCGCTAGTCACTGTCCAGCGCGCCAGTCCCTTGGACTCGCGCGCCGGCCTCTTGGCGCTAGTCCCTTGGACTCGTGCTAAAGGCCACTGGCCCTGTATGCCAGCCTGTTGTATTTGTCGTATACCCTTGTCAGGCCCGCCCCTCCAAGGGAGGGCCTTGGGGGCGACCCTCGTCACACCCTCAGGGGAGGGGTGGCAGGAGAACCGCTATAAGTAGTGGGCCTTGGTCAGACTCCTGAGTTGACCAACGCCCGAGAGAGACAGCCCTGCTGCTGCCTAGCCAGCCCCGCTGCTGCCTGCTGCCGCCGCCGCCGCCACAGCTCGGCTGTTGCCGTGTGCTGCCAGCCCGTCGGCGCAGCTCGTCGCTGCGGGCCCTGCCGGCTCTCTGTAAGTCTATTGGTAGAGTCACCGCTCTAGGGCGGTGCCTCAGGGTAAGACTTCCGCTGCGCTCCGTGCGCGTATGTGCGTTGGCGTTCTCCTGTATAAGGGTTGTCTCCAAAGAAAGAAGAAACACCCTATGCTCGGATCCAAACCAGGACATTCTGACTCTAACTGTGTGATTACGAGCAGAGATGTCACATTGGTGTCAGAGGTGTTCTTGCATCTGGCCAGTCAAGAAAAAGGTTGTGTTTTACTGCTGACAGTGCATGGATCCCTCGGTATTCTGGACTAATTTTTCTCTTTCGAGTGAAATTCTCCAGCGTAGACGTGGACCTGTCATCGGCGAAGCGGCACGTAAGCCACCCTCTCGCCTTCGACATCCATGTACGGGGCCCTCGAGATGCCAAGTGGCTCTTCGTCCCGGCAACAAGCTATCGTGTTAAGTCAGCACTTACCAGCGTAAACCACCCGTGACCGGCGGATTGCCGGCCAGTACGGCACGGAAGTGAACCCCGTCGCCGGTGGGCGGCAAAGTCTGACCGTATGCCAGGACTTGGTTGGTTCGTTCACTCCTGGTCCCTCCCTCTCGCTGCTCGTACAGCTTTGTGGTTTGGAGGTATGACGCATGTGCTGTCATGATTGCTTGTGGGTCTGGGCACCAGTCCTTCTGAGTACTTCTTGCCAGTATGGATCCTCGATATGCCTGCCGCACCTGACTTGATCCGTCAGTGTGTGGTATCAGGCATGGAGTCGCCGGACTCCAGTACATGCCCTAGTCCTCCTCCACCAGCTGTTCCACCTCTTGAGGTCGAGGATCATGCCGACGATCTAGGGGAGCTCCAGGCGACGGCTCCAGACGTTTTGACCTCCAACGACGCCCGGCGCAGTGCGCGCCTTCAGGAGCTCCACGAGGCTGCGGTCCCGGTGTGTGGGGACCCAGCAGTAGCTTCCTTCTCGGGAGCGCTGCTGGAAGAAGTGCAAGCGCTTGTCGCCCGAGTAACCAAGGGCGAAAAGCGTGTCCGAAAACTCAAGGCCAGACAGACCTTGTGAGTCGCAGGTGGGGCGTGCCAAGCCCGCCTCACCGGCCAAGTTCACTGGACAATCCTTCCGCGGCGGCCTCAACGCTTGGCTTGCCGAGATTCTTGTGTGGTTCGTACAATGTGGCACCGGCACACAACACCGTGTCGGGCTAGCGGCCACGTACCTCTCAGGCGATCCCGCCCAGTGGTGGGAAAGCGTCAAGAAATCCTCCACCCCCATAGTGTACAATCAGTGGGATTTCTTCGTAAGATCGTTGTCAAGTATGTACGGCGAAGTGCACGCCGAACTCAATGCGAGAAACGAACTTGATGTTATCCGCATGAGGAACAACGACTTCGAAGACTATGTGCGGCGCTTCCACATGCTGTTGTCGAAGCTCGACACCAAGCCCATGGACAATGCTGACCAGTGCCAGCGCTTTAAGGCAGGGCTACCCGAGCACGTGGCCCTCCTTGCCCAATTGGATGCTGTACTCTTCCAGCCAGTGGGCACTCTGGATCGCTTGATTGAGCAAGCACGCATCACTTTTGCCATGTATCCCCGCAAGCGTCCCCTGGCAGAAGTGGCCGACCCGGCTGCGCCTTCATCTTCGAAGCGTCGCCCCAGTAGTATGCCAAACACCACTGGCAAGCCCTATGTGGGGCCACGGCGTCCAGCCATGCCCGCGGCCTTTGTCCCCGAGGAGGACCGGGCTTGCTACCGGTGTGGCCAGAAGGGCCATCGCATCCGAGATTGCACCCAAGCTCCCAAGCACCCCGCATCGAGCAAATCCAATCCACCCGGCCCCAAGGGGCAGTATAAAGGCAAGGGCAAACGTGAGTGCCTTCCCTTAAGTACGGTGTGGAGTCCTCAACTGCATGATGTGCGCATGCTGTTTGACCATTAGGACATGCTCGTCCGCAGTTTCCTGTGCCCGTAGTACGCTCGCTGCATACGCTAATGCAGGCTTTGGTGAAAGGTGGTCCCCTTGTTGTCTGGATTCCCCGCAACCAAGTGCAATCAGCTGCTCAAATGTATCTGGAGTGGGTGAATCATCATGGGGCTGACGACCCTGTGTTTTTCATCGTCCGATGCAGGCGAGGACTGAATCCTCCACCACCACCGGGCCTGTCCTTGCTCTGTCGCTACACAGCAAGCCATCCCCACGTAGTACCTGGTGCTGCTGGATCACCCAGGAAACTTCTCATCTGTGTAGTTCGCAAATTCGGTCTTGCTTCGGCAGGTGACGTCGCACTTTGTGCTTCGACGCCAAGTATGCTGTTTACCGGCATAGCGGCTGGTCAACCAGCCCAGATCCTTATAGACACAGGTGCTTCTGTATCCTGTGCTAGTATGACTTTTGTGTGTAACAATGGCTTGCCTGTGCAATCCATTGATGTATTGCAAGCTACAATGGCCAATGGTCAAAATGTGCATCGCGTTATCGCGTTATCGCGTTATCGCGTTAGGCTAGTGAAACAAATAAAAAGCTGGCTATATAAATAAAATTCAATCGATTGTCTATCCAAAAAGAAAGAAAATCCCATAATCCTACAATTGCAATAAAAATAGTCAAACCAATCAACATGACAAATTCGTAGTGATAAACAAAACCACTTTGGATGAGACTTCTCTGTTGTGATTAATTTGCGAAATGTAGTAGAGATTCCATAAGGTCCTAATATTCCAATAATTCCTTTATCTAAAGTTTTGTATGATACTGTCTAACCAATATTTAAACACGGTGTAACGATAAACTCATTGAACACCTTATCAAACAACCAACGTTTATTCAAAAAACAATATAATCGATTCCTGTAATAGCTGGTTTTCCATGCATACATCAAGGCTGGAAGACGATGTGTAATATAGTAGGCAATTGTTGCACCACAAGCGCTAAATATGAGAGGTAAAAATTTAATAATAAGCGGAGTTGCAAATTCTGCTTCAAAGTCTTGGGCCTTTGCAAAGTGCCCCTTCGCATCCAAAGCTACAAGACGGTTGTGTCTTGTCGAGTCATTGACTTGTCGTCCGCCTTTGATGTGATTAGTTGACGATTGGCTCTGTGCCACAGCGTCCGTGCTTGACTGTAAACAGCGCACTTGTGTGGGCCGCAGTGGTCCTCGTCGTTTTAAATTGCACGACGTCGACAATTCGTGTGTACCACACCACCCATGCAAGACTCTTCTCTGCGGCTTTCAGCTGTGCGGATGAAGAAGCTTCTTCGCAAACAACCAGCTTCGGCTGCATATTTGGGTGTTGTGAATGCTGAGTCTCCCCCTGACTCTGCAGTGAGCATCGTGGCCTCACGTAGTCCGGCTCTCGACAAGTTGTTGGCAGAGCATTCGGATGTGATCCCGGATGCGCTTCCAGACGGATTGCCTCCCCATCGAGGCGTGGCTCATACAATTCCATTGGAGCCTGGCGCTGTGCCGCCGTACCGTCCCATGTATCGACTGAGTCCTCTCGAATTTCGAGAGATGCAATCCCAAGTGACGGAATTGCTCCGTAAGGGCCACATTGAGCCCTCGCAGTCTCCGTATGATGCACCTATCCTCTTCGTTAAGAAGAAGGACGGTAGTCTCCGGATGTGCATCGATTACCGAGCCCTCAACAAGCTCACTGTCAAGAACCGATACCCGTTGCCTCGTATCGATGAGCTCTTCGATCGTCTCGCGGAAGCTAAAGTGTTCAGCTCCCTCGACTTGCAAAGTGGGTATTATCAAATTTGTATCACTCCTGAGGACGTTCCGAAGTCAGCGTTTTGTACGCCTGTCGGACATTTCCAGTTCAAGGTGCTGAGTTTTGGTCTGACCAACGCACCTGCGTTGGTCAGACGTTTCAGGCAGTGATGACGAAAGTCTTCGGCCCCCTTTTGTGTGACTTCGTGCTGGTCTACCTGGATGACATACTGGTGGTCAGTAAAACGCCTGAGGATCACGTACGCCACCTGCGGAAAGTTCTGCAGTTGCTACGTGAAAATCATTTGTATGCCAAGACCTCAAAATGTGTATTCAACCAGCCCGAATTAACGTACTTAGGGCATGTGATGGGCAAAGACGGGGTGCGCGTCGACCCCAAAACCACAGTAGTAGTAAAGGACTGGCCTGTGCCGCAGACTGTGCCGCAGTTGCGTTCCTCTTTGGGATTCGCAAATTATTTCCGAAATTCCTTCAAGGATATGGAAGCATGGCATCTCCTCTTACGAAGCTCACTCGTAAGGACGTACCATGGGGGTGGACGTCCGAATGCCAAAAGGCGTTTGAGGATATAAAACGGGTCCTGGTATCACCACCCGCTTTGGCTTTGCCTCGAGAAGGCGTGCCGTATGAAGTCGTATGTGACGCCTCTTTGATCGGCATTGGTGCCGTTCTCCTGCAGGAGGGTCATCCCGTAGCATTCGAAAGTCGCCTGCTCAGTCCTGCAGAGCGACATTATACTAGAGGTGAGCAGGAGCTCCTTGCTGTTGTGCACGCCCTCCGTGTGTGGCGATGCTATCTCGAGGGTGTCGAATTTACGGTCGTAACGGATCATTGCCCGTTGACCTACTTTCACACACAGCAGCAATTGAGCAGGCGTCAAGCTCGGTGGGCTGAGAGCATGGCACAAATCCGATTCCAGTGGTTGTACCGCCCTGGACGTATCAATGTGGCGGACCCGGTGAGCCGCAACATCGTAGGGGCTGCTGTGGCGCCTGTCTTGTGTGCCACAAGGGTTAAGACTGCAGACGTGCGGCCTACCCGTGGGGCCGCAGCGCAGACCACCACCAACCTCTCTGAGCTGTATGTGCGTATTCGTGATGGGTATGGCACAGACCCTTGGTTTGCATCTGCAACCAAACCACGCACAGTAGTACATGACCAAGGCTTCTGGTGGCAAGGTGACGCCATTGTGGTGCCCAATTGCAATGCCTTGCGCACTAGTATCATGCAAGAGATGCATGAGCCTCCGTACAGTGGTCATTTGGGTATGGGAAAGACAAAGAAAGCTATCAGCTTCTCTTTTGGTGGCCGCGCTTGTCAATTCACATAGAGTCTGTTGTGAAGACTTGTGCCACCTGCCAGCGTAGTAAGGCACGCTCTCACAAGCCTGCCAGGTTGCTCCAACCTTTGGCTATTCCACCGCGAAACTGGTCTGATGTCAGTGTGAATTTCATCACCCAGTTGCCCAAGACGCGCAACGGCTATGACGCCATTGTCGTGTTTGTGGATCGCTTCAGTAAAATGGTGCACTTTGTACCTACGACCACACGGGTATCCGCGAAGGAATTCGCTGGCATCTTTGTGGACCGCGTATGGAAATTGCACGGAGTACCCGAGCGCATCGTGTCTGCCGCAATCCTCGCTTCACGGGTCACTTCTGGAAAGAAGTGTGCAGGCTTCTCGCCACGAGGCAATCCATATCCACGGCTTTCCATCCCCAGACGGACGGTCAGACCGAACGGATGAACCGGGTTTTGGAAGACATGCTCAGGCACTTCGTAAACCCCAGTCAAATTGACTGGGATGTGTATCTTGCTCTAGCAGAATATGCTGTGAACAATGCCTTTCATGACTCTACCTAAAATACACCCTTCTTCCTAAATTATGGTCAGCATCCCCGATCACCTTTGCAGGTGGGGAGGCCGGAGCGCGTTCCGGCCGCTGTAAGCTTCACCGGTACTCTTCTGGCAGCTCAGCGGAGGGCTAAGCACTTCTTGATAATTGCTCAGGACCGGCAAAAGCAGTATGCTGATCGCCGTCGCAGGCAGATGTCCTTCGACGTCGGCGCCCAAGTGCTATTAAGCACTAAGCACTTAGTCTTGCGGGCTGTCGATACGCCTAAGTTGCTAAAAAAGTGGGTTGGACCTTTCCGTGTCATGCGCCTTGTCAGCAAGGTCGCATATGAGATTGATACACCGGTACATTGGAAAATCCACAACGTTTTCCATGCGTCTCAACTCGAGCCATACCATACGGATGGCCGTGTCCAACCGCCCCCACCTCCCCTCGTTGTTGATGGCGCGGAGGAGTTTCAAGTGGAGGAGATTATGTCACACCGAGACACTCTCCGTGGGCGTCGTAAATCCCGTGAGTACCTCATCAAGTGGCTCGGCTTTGGGCCTGAGCACAACACCTGGGAACCAGCGGCCAATCTTGCCAATTGCCCTTCCCGCGTCCGGAAGTATTTGACAGGAGGCCAAGCCTCTTCTATCCGTCGTCCAAAACCTTCCCGCCGGGAAGGCAGGGCTAAATACCCTGGGTATCTGTCGTGCTCCCTTCTTGTTCCCGAGGACGTGAACACCTAAGTAGGAGGTATGCAACGTTTCCGCCGTTTGAAGGTGCCAACGGCGCGCGATAACCTTACATGAGCGTAACGTATCTACCCTTTGGAGTCCCAAACGGTGCGGGTAGCTTGGCTGCACTCCGTGTAGCTAAGTACGGTTCGAGGGTCCCCGGCTCCGTACCCTGTCGGCACGCCTCGGGCTCACGCTGTAATGAACCAGCCGTTTGGTTAAGCCACATGGCTCTGTTTGCATTACATGACCGGCTATTTGGGACAAGTGGGCCCGCCAGGTGGCAGGCTGGCTTGCCAGGCAAGAGGCCCGTTCAGAGACGGGTCCAGCCCGTCCAGAAATACTCCTCGCCAGGATCCGCCCGTTCAAGGGAGGATCTTTGGCCCGCCGTCTGGCAGGCCATGGGGCGACCCGCTCACTTCCCTGGAGGGGGGGGTGGCACAGGAAAGCACGAAGAGCCTTGGGGCTGAGGCTTGAGGGAGTTCGAACCGGTGAAGCCCAGGAGCAGCCTTGCCGCTGCTCGCCGCCGCAGCCGCCGCCGCACCTTGCTGCGGGGCCTGCTGCGCCGCCCAGGAGGTGGAGTCGCCGCCGGACGGCGGCGCCACGGGGCCTGTCTTCCGCTGCGCCTATGCGCTAGTGCTTTGCCCGTGTAGTGGGTTGGTCCCTCAACCCCTACAGCCGAACTCAAGAAGGACTGCTCACCCTAACTGCGTGTGTAGGGCGAGGTTCCTTACATTTGGTATCAGAGGCGGTCTTGCATCCATCGCGCTTGTGACTTAGTGTGCTCGCCGCTGATGATGCAAGGATCACCCTGATGTGCTGGCCTGACCTTTTTCTGTCAAAGATAAAGTGCTTGCCAGACGTTGGTCCGTGAGGCGGCTCAGCGGAAGCGCCGGGTGCGGAGCCTTCTTTGCGCAGTGAGCCAGCAACGACCAACGCCAGATTGACCGACTGTTCCTTGAGGACCACTTGCTGCGTTCGGTTCTCTTGAGGTGTGGCTTGAGCCTGCAGCCTTTATGTGGTAATGTCAGTCGTGTGGCCAGCAGTGACCGTGTGCCTCGGTCCTGGTCATATCTGCGGCTGTCTGCCTGCCTGCTGATTGAGGTGTGAAGTTGCGCGCTGCCTTGCTTGCTCGCTCGCTGGTGCACCAGTCTTGCGATGTCCTGTATTGCGGTATGGAGTGTGTGATTTGCTGACTGTCGGAGCCTGAATTGATCACTCAGTGTCCTTCAGCCAGCATGGTATCGCACAC
>WELB01000225.1:206304-222538 GCA_009602725.1 Spirogloea muscicola
GCCTAGCCAGCCCCGCTGCTGCCTGCTGCTGCCGCCGCCGCCACAGCTCTGCTGCTGCCGGCTGCTGCCAGCCCGTCGCCGCAGCTCATCGCTGCGGGCCCTGCCGGCTCTCTGTAAGTCTATTGGTAGAGTTCACCGCCCTAGGGCGGTGCCTCAGGGTAAGACTTCCGCTGCGCTCTGTGCGCGTATGTGCGTTGGCGTTCTCCTGTATGAGGGTTGTCTCCAAAACACCCTATGCAGGAATCCAAACCAGGACATTCTGACTCTAACTGTGTGATCAGAGCAGAGATGTCACATGGCAGGTGGAACGCTGTAAGTAGTGGGCCGAGGCCAGACTCCAGTCGAACCAGTGACGCCCAGAGAGAGGCATAGCCCTGCTTGCCTGCTGCCGCAGCCGCCGCCCCAGCCCAGCTGCTGTCGTCTGCTGCCCAGCCCGTCGCCGCAGCCCGTCGCTGCGGACATCGCCGGCTCTCCATAAGTGCCACGGTTGCGCCCCCTCTGGGGTCAGCTACTAATCCCAGACTCTCTGTAGAGTCGCCGCCTTCTGGCGGCGAATCAGGGTGAGACTTCCGCTGTGCTATGTGATGAACTTGAGTGCACCGTGTGCGTTGGCCTCCACTATGTTAGGGGCTAGTTCTTATACTCCCTAGGTTCGAACTCAATAAGCACGTACTAATCCCTAACTGCGTGTACAGGAATCAGGACGTCACAGCGACAACCTCCGTGGGCGACGTAAGCCTCTAGAGTATTTTGTCAAGTGGCTAGACTATGGGCCTGACCACAATGTGGGAACCTTCAGCCGCCAATCTTGCCATTTGCCCGTCCGTCGCAGTTAATACCTTGCACAGGAGCATAATACCCCTATCGTAGTGCTGGACGCACCCGTCGGACGTAATCTCTTTGGGTGCTTTCCTCTGCTGTCGTGTCCTTGCTCCCGAGGACGTGAACACCTAATTGGGGAGGTATGTAGCGTTCCGCCCGTCTCTCCTATCATCGCGAAGATGTGGTATCTGTCGCGCGGTCCATTTCCGAGTATTCTCCTGTGCGCATTGTCTTCTACCGCCAATGTCGTGCCGCTTGTTGTGACCCTTGTCATGTGGCATCCTCGAGGGTATTGTAGGGTGGACATGTAACGTCCACGGGCGGACTGCGAGGGGCCCGTAGGACATGAGACGTCCACGGGCGAACTCGAGGATACCGCAAGACAGGGGTCAGGCTAAGCGGCACGTCACTGGCGGTTCAAGACAATGCGCGCGGGAGAAAAGACAGAAATGGCGCGACAGGTACCACATATGCGCAATAACAGGAGGGTAATGCGCCCAGACGGGCGGGACGCTACAAGCACCATGTAGGTGTTGTTGCATGCGACAGCCGACAGTGGGAATATGGGTGTTGAAAATACCAAGCAGGCAGTAGCTGTATGTTCTGATGGCCGGTTTGTTTGGCAGAATTAAGTACTTTGTACGGAATTGTGCTACGTGCCAGCGTAGTAAGGCTAGCTCTGCAAAGCTTGACGGCTTACTCGAGCCTTTGGAGGTTCCTCGGCAGTATTGGTCAGATGTGAGCGTTGACTGCACCACGCACCTCCCCAAGACGTGTAAGGCTTCGATGCGATCATTGTATTTGTGGACCATCTGAGTAAAACGGTGCATTCTGCTTCAACGACTACCTGCGTATCTGCAACGGAGTCCGTTAACGTTTTGTGGACCAAGTATGGAAACTGCGTGGAGTTCCCACGCAGGTTGTCTTTCACCGTGACGGCTCTGCAGGACACTTCTAGAGAAGAAGTCTGCGGGCTTATTGGTACCAAGCAATCCATGTCCACTGCTTTCCACCGCCAAAATGACGGTCAAACTGAGCGGATAAATCGGGTCTTGGAGGACATGCTCCGGCATTTTTTGAACCCGAGTAGGAGTCGCTGGGATGAGCACCTCGCTCCGGCAGACTATGTCGTGTACAACACCTGCCATGAGTCCACCAAGAATACAACCTTCTCCAGCCATTATGATCGGCATTCTTGGCCAATGCCCAGCAGCGGCAGAAGGCGAATGCTGACCAACGTCGACGTGACGTGTCTTTCGACGTGCTGGGTGCTCAAGTGCTACTGAGGCACCTTCCCTTGCGGAGTGGGTACACGCAGATTGTTACCCAAATGGGTTGGACCAATCCATGTGTTAGGCCTTCTTGGTAAGGTGGCATATAAGCTCGGTACACCGGTACGGTGGCAGACCCTCCAGTCTACCACGTGTCCTGGCTTCGGCCCTTTATCTGTATGGCCGTAGCCAACCACCCCCCCTTCCCCTCTTGGTTGAGGATCGGTTGGAGTATGAGGTGGAGGACATCTTTTCATACCGGAACAGATTTCGTGTGCGTGAGGTCCCGTGAGTACCACAATACGTGGGAGCCTGCGGTCTTTCCTGCAAATTGCCCGTGCGCTCTCCACCCGTACCTTGATAAGGGGTCTCTTCCCACTTAGCTTGGTCCTAGTGCACCACTGTGTTGTCCTCTCTTCCAGAGGACGTGAACACCTAGGTGGGTACGTATGTAATATTTTCAGGTTTGTGAGCGCTAAACAGTATTGTTATTACTTACAGGTCATTTGGCCTTCAGCCCCGTGCCAGACGGTACGAAAAACCGCCCTGGCACTCGTGCTGTCGTCGTTCTGTCCAGGTTTGTCCGGGTGGCCTCGCATGCTCCCGTTGTGCTCGATCCAGCCATGCTCGGCGTCATGCGTGAGCCCGGACGCCCCCGGCGGCATGTTTGGCAGCCGCCATGCTCGGCCATGCCCGGCCTCGGCCTTGCCCAGCCTCGGCCATGCCTGGTGGCATGCTCTGCCGCGGCCATGCTCGGCGCCATGGCGCCTGCTGGAGACACCTCATGATTTCCTCGTCAGGCACGCTCCTCGCGGGCGAGCCATGGGCAACCCCCAAACACCTGGAGGGAGAGTGGCAGGAAGAAGCATCATTGCACGTAGCAGAGAGAGACCGGAGGCCGGGATATCAGTGAAGCTCTGGGAGAGGCGCAGTCGTGCGGCTGCCTGCTGCCTCGCGCGGCTCGTTGCCGGCTCGCTTGGAGACCTTGGCGGCGTCCCGCTGGAGGCAAGTCTGCAGCGCGTGCCCGGGAGGTGAGCTGCTGCCTAGCGGCAGCACTACAGCGCAAGTCCTCGTGGCACGGGTGGTTCTCCCTGAAACCCCAGGCACTCGATCATAATAAGGACGCATTCGGCTCTAACCTGCCTGTTAGGGACCAAACGCTACAATATTGCTAATTCCCATCTGTTCTCTATGGACGTTGGGGATTCAAATACAGCAAGGTTCTTCAGGTGAATCATCTCAAATATCGGCACACGTAATTATTGAAAGGGAAAACTGCGTGAGTGGACTTGTGGGCAGTGTGGTCTGCAGACCACGCGCAGTCCGCAGTCGACCACCTGCCAAGCATGACAACCGTCTGGAAGAGTGCCGTAGGCCATCTGCAGAAGCTGGAACGTGTATGTCGAGGTCGGAATGGTGTACCTTCTTCCACTTGCCCCTGACAGCTTCACAAGCACACTAGCAGGGAGAGCAGGTCAGTGGAGCAGATATAACCTGCATCAGCGGATTCAAATGTGGCAACGAGAAGGATGATGTTGCTATGCAAGTTGAGAACCCTAGCACTCACTGTACGCAGGCAGGGGTCGGAATGTCCTGATTGTGTGCGACATGATCATCAGGAGCCACCCTCCCTTTGTGTCAAAAACGCCAACTCACCCACGATGCAGCAGAAGCCTTGCTGCCGACGACCGGCGACTCCACGTCCTGGGCAGAAAAGAAGCCAGCAGCTGTCACTGAGGTAGTGTATCGGGCTTCGTATAAAGAACCAGCAGCAGGCTGCAGCGAAGAGGCCACGGCGATGGACTGGTCAGCAGCGGCAGTCAGTAAAGCGAGCCTCTCTCTTCCTGCACATCGCGTACTAATGTAATCAGTCCAGGTCTGGCACTAGTACCTAAAAGCGTGTTACGTGCAAACACCCCCTCCAAGGTGCCACTCAGGCCGTCCATCACTCGATATATACTATTGCTTTTGGGATGTGTGGAAGCCTTGCCTCAAGGCCTCCCTTGAAAGGCCGGGCCTGACAAGGCAATTACGAGGCCAGATTCTGTAAAACTGCCCAAAGCAGCACGCCGGCATATCCAAGTGCTTACAGGCGCGTCACACCACGTTGCATGCGCGTCACACTGTCGCCTGCCTGTCACACGGTCACACGCGTCTCTCCGGATCACACTCACTCTTGTGTCACATTGTTTCGTGACACCAACGTCAGGTCATAATGCTTGACAGGTCAGCAAGCCGACTAAGTGACGACGCAGGAGCATACGGACATGATTCTTCCAACTAAATCTAGCTGAAAGCTGATTACAAAGGTTACACAGGAACACAAAGGTCGAGCGCCCCACGAAGGTGGACTGCTGCTCTCATTGGCCATACAAGGGGGAAGATGAGAAAAAGCGGCGCGAGATCTTAACCCACCTTTAGCTGGAGCAGTGATGAGGCAATAGTGAAGGGAAGCTGGAGCCATTTACCAGGATCACATCGAGCTTTGGGGGGGACACAGCTCAGTATAGCGAAAATTGGTAGCTGTCCGGCAGACACTCTGGCCTATACATAGTACTGTACTGCAGGCCGTGAAAAAGACAATGATAGAGGTGAGCCCAAGCCATGCAGTCCGCTCTATATCACTACCTTATTATGTAAATCTCATCATGGCAGGACTGCGCTCGGTGCTCGAGCCTCGGGGCAGGGAGTAGCAGCTCTTATGCAAATGTTGGCCACGACGCAACATCTGAAACAAGACTGAGCGCCCGCAGCTGCTCGATGTCCTTGTGAGGCTGACAATGTGTGTCCACTTTTCCCACTTATTTTAAAGCCTTGGATCTCGATCATACCCGTTGGCGGTGCGGACTTGCACAGGCTCACTCTCATCTCGTGGCCGGGGGCTGTGATGAATGAGCTAGCTAAGCCCAAGGGCGAGTCTCCTGCGTGTCGCAAGGCAGATGTCGGGCCCGAGGCACTCAATGGCCAAAGGGAAACAGCCGGTTAAGAATGAAAAAGGGGTAGAGTGTGGAGACTGGCCTTCTCCTTCAAAGCGCGCTACACGACCCGCCTTTCAAACCCCGTCAAGGTCCGGTGAAAGCCTGCCTCCGGTCTCATGCATAAGAAACGTCCCACCACTCTCCACAAAGTCTTAAAAGTTTATCCACCCGTGGCCGCCGCCTCCATTCGCTGGAGCCGCCGACATTTTGAGGGTGTTTCCTAAGACTAATCAACTGAGCGATTGGGGAGATTTTTCGAGACAAACATCCCAGGCTCCCACCAACGGCCTACCGATGATGGATAACCAACAATGGTGTACTGCTGATTAATAGATTGATTTCGGGTGGTGCCTGTGTCGTCGGTGCTTGCAGAAGATCACGCTCTGCCTTCGTCGCTGTCGCAAGTCATTGTTACGGGTTGCACCTTTGTCGATAGTCAGGGTCGTCCGGCCGACCAGCTAGGTGGCTAGCCTCCCCAGTACCCTCCTTCTCGTTCTCCCATGCATCATCGTTCCGGCCATGTGATTACATTGCAGGGGGACTGCAACATTGGTCGTTGACATGATGCAATGTGTCATGGTATCGAGTGCATCGACCGTGAATTCGGGCCTTGTTCAATGTATTGTTGATTGACTAAGCACAGGCTTCATAAGCATGTTCTGACTAACTCATATTTGGATGATCCCTCAAGGCTCGGGTATCACAACTGGATACTCTACACACGGCTTGAGTATCTGAAATTTGGAGATGTTAAGTTGCCAGCAGTTGCTACTTGTTTGTCCGCACCTACCTGCTAATTTATACGGAAGTTGACAAGCAATGCAACAGCGTCGTCAAGACATCTGGGACTTGCAGTGGTCTGCTTGCTCCAGTGTCGATCGCTACCTCCAAGGAGCAAGGGACTCTCACAGCCATCCCTGTACAGCTGCATGACTAACAAATCGGTAAGTTGTGCAAAGCAGCTTGGGTCATTGTTAGCCTTGACATAGACATAGCAAGGTCGTAAGAGAGATAGGCCTATGGTGGCAAGGTAGTACACAAGGACATGCTGTTCGTCACTGCAAATTGATATAATGTCGTAGTAAGCAATTTCAGGGGGCACTACTCGAATCCACTATATGAAGACAGGGTTGACGGGCAGCAGGTAGCAGCCAGTGTTGTTTTATGGTCACTGGACCCAAAATGGCATTCAGGTATAAGACAATAACATCTAAGAGAATACATCATCAGTAACAGACATATTGGACCCTAGGTTTGAAGATAGCGCCAGAAACAAATATCAGATGTGCATCAAGCAGTGAGAGAACTATTCAGGTTGTTCCCTACTGGATCTTACAATAACATGAAGGCAAGCAAGCAGCTTTCACTAAGTTTGACTTATGCATCACGATGGTCTTATATGCACAACCTCCTCCTATATACACAGCCAAGACATCCACACAACAACTTGCAACAAAAGCAATTCAGAGTGACTCGATCGACGATCGCTTCCAGGGCCGAGAAGCCGAAGCCTTTATCATCGTAATTTGCATTTCACTCTGGGTTCAATTCTTCCGGCAAAGGCTCAATCTCATCATCATCATGATATATATTTTCTGCCATTTGCCAGATCTGCAATATATTGTCCTCGGCTACACTCCCAATCACCCAATTGTCATTTGCGTTCCATGCAAAGTCCGATACTTTGCTCGTGTGTCCCCCATGAATGAAGAGCAGCTCAGGAGGTCCGTCTTCAGCATCCTCAGGTGTTTGTTCCTCTCCAATCCTGGACGAAAGTCATAACAGGCATTGAAGTATGCTACAATCCCAAAGAATCTTAAACCAAGCCTGTACTTCATTGCAAGTGCTAGGGAGGAGCTATCTGTGTCTACGATACACATACTGAGACCAAGAATGTCAGCAGGTTGGTGATGGGCTGAGGAGCAGCATGTGCAGGGCATTCAAATCTGAATGAAGCATTGTGCACGTGCTGCAAGAGGACATCATCATATGCGCAATAAACAGCTTGATGGAGCTGGTGTCACGACATAACGTTTTCACCTGCTCAAATCCCAGATCATCAGCCTTCTATCTGCTCCACAGGATGCCAATATCGTTTCATTGTTGGGGCTCCAACCTACTTGAAAGACTTCCTCCCTGGATACAAGCAATGCAGATAAGCCAAGCTACAGAACAATACGAGACGGTACCACCAGCCTCCTGGGCCCGAGCTGCTTGCAGAAAGTGCATGCTCGTCAAGCTGCCAGAAATACTATTTTCGTATCCTTCTCGAATCTGTCATTTATCTTCAATGACCTTGTATCATTTGGCGTTTAAAAAACGTATACTCACGTATGGTTTTGAAACGAGTGAAGGGGCGTTGAGAGCTTTCGAAGGTCGTGTAATAAGACCGTCTTATCAGCCGAGCCTGTTGCTAGGATCCACTCATTGTAGGGGTTGAAGGAAAGGCAGTTCACCTGCATATCTTGGTCATGATGATGATGCGTGAGCAAAATAGGTCAGCACTCGCTTTCAGAAAGATCATATTGCTGTGGAACTCCATAGACTCAGCAAAAGCGACGAAAATTGATAGCTACACTACCTCCGGCTTCATGTGTCCCTGCAATACCAATTCTGCACGCTATGGAACCTTGCCAGCTCTTGCACAAGAGAAGTGACACACCTCTGCTTGATGCCCCTCAACTGCGTGCAGAGGCTTGGTAAGGGAGGGGTTGCGAGTGTCCCAGACACACAGCTGCTTGTCATCTCCCACCGAACCAAAGAGGTACTCATGCCGTAAGTGCCAGGCCACATCTTCCACAACACCCATGTGCGCCTGTCAGCTCCACAAGCGAGAGCGTAAGACAAGGATATGCAAAAATCATTCCATTGTCCTGCCTGGTTTTGAGTTGGAAAGTATTCCTTTGAGACTAGAGATTAGAGATTCACGAGGACGAGCATTGCTCCAAGACAAGGGGAAAGGCTTAATTCCTCCAAGTCTCCAGATCTCAGTCTTGCTACTTTCAGTTGAGCAGTTGTAAATGAAGGAGGTAACAGGTTTCAAAGAGGATCAGCGACTTCATGGTGAGACCTGGTATATCTGCATGGCCTCCATGACCCGGTTGGTCTTGGTGTGACCACTTATGTTCCAGAGGCATATTTGGGCGTCATCAGACCCGCTGAGCAGGTGGCCAGGCCTGAAGGGGCTCCATGACAAACCATATCCCTCTGAGCACGGGCAAGTCAATCATTGGGAAGGTCTGTAAGCACTCTCATAGCAAAGCGAGCCGATTGCTTTGGCACAGCCTGCCAGGGGACAATCTACCCAGTTTCACCCAGATGTGCACTAAGTAGCACGTCTGCATCCGCTCTCCTTGAAGAGTGCCCGCAATGCAGCAGCTTGTACCATAAGCATGAGCAGTCTCCTCATCCAGCCTCCCATCAGTTTGCCCACCAGTTTTATGGCCTCGCAAGCGTATGTCGGGGTTGCAAATGCCCTCCTGTGGTGGCTTGGAGGGGTGCTTGCTGTAGTCGAAGACATACACCTCAGCACTCACTGTCTTTGTGGCTATAAGGAATGGATTTTGGGGCATGTAGCGAGCTCTGTTGACCTCGCCCTCGTGGTTGATCTGCTGCACCACCTGGACCTGCGAGTCACCAGCTGAGCACAGCCGTATCAGACCATGCACAGCCATATACAGTCGTGTATTAACACAAGGGGAGGGGCGAGCTCAAGAGGAGATTTCGCATTTTGCAGGTGGTGCTACCCTACCAATCCCAAGGCCTCAGGCCCTATCTCTCACATACCCCTATGGTGTGTTTTTCTACCTGAACGAAGGGAGGGACACCATGAAGAGAAGCCTTTGGTGAGTCCTGGGACCAGCTCCAGGACTTCCAGGCTGCCAACTGGCCACGCGCCATACCTTGCCATTGCCAGCTCCGAAGCCGCCCACCTCGCCCTTCTCATCGTCATATTGCCGGGCATCTATCTCTGTGTCCTCGAGTGGCAGCTGCACCTCAGCCAGCATGAGGTAGTTCTGCTCGTTCTCGGACGTGTGCGTCCCGAGGATGAGCCGCTGGACGGAGTAGTCCTTGCCAGCCGGCTCCTGCTTGTCTGATGAGAGCACCGACAAGGAGGGCCGGGAGCAGCAATGAGCTGCCCATGCTGCACCTCAAAGTGCTCAGCTTTGATGTATGGCGTGCTTCTATTGCGGACGTGAAGGCTCGCTGCCTCGGCGGGCTCGAGGCCATGTCCAGAGCAGCAGGCTTCGTGATGCAGTGTGGTGGTGAATGTCCAGGGCGTCGTGAACAACACAGAAACACGAGCTGCCGGCTGCGGGACTGTGGCTGGCGTGCACCACGGATGCAGTGTCGCAATACGCACCCGGAAGCCATTGGACGGAGAGGCTGGGCCACTCGAGCGCGTGCGTGATGACGAGGTCGTAGAGAAAGGGCGTGTTCTTCTTCCAGATCTTGTACTCCTCGTTCACCAGCCGCTCCTCCACCTCGTCCGCGTACTCGTCGTCGTCCTTGGCCATGGTGCCGCGCACGGAGGGGGACCGTCAGGGCGACGCCTTGGGGCACGGGCAGGCGGAGGGGCAGGGGGCGCGCTGGGTTGGCGGGGCCCGAGGGCGGCGTGAGGCGCCAGGCCTGGCGCTGCTGAGTTCTGGGAGGGGCGGCAGCTGCTGGGCTTCGTTTCGTGCTTTTGGCGCCTTCCGGCGCTTTCAGACCTCGTGAATTCCTTCGGGCTACTTCTCTTTTGCGCGGGAAACTTTCTGCTACCTTTCTGCTACCTTTCTGCTACCTGCCTTCATTCAATGCGCACCGCGCGCCTTCCCCCTTTCTAGTTTACAGCCGATTCTTTGATATCAGCAGCCGCATTCTTCTTCTTTTCCTACCGCAGAGCTCCACTTCTCTCCAGCCTCCAGCCATGTCTTTCTGCTACCTGCCTTCATCTCATGCGCACCGCGCGCTTTTCCCCCCTTTCTACCGTAGAGCTCCACTTCTCTCCAGCCTCCAGCCATGGCAGTGGTGTCAGCTCCGTCCCGCCCGCGTCGCCAGCACCCCGCCCACCGCCGCATGGCGCCGCCGCGGGCCGCGCGCCGCCGCGGCCATGCCCCTCTCTGATGACGACGCTGGCCGCCGCTGCGCCGCCCTCCGTCGCCGTGGCCGGCCTCGCCGCCTCCTCAACCCTCTGCCGCGCCTCTCCACACACTGCCCGTGTAGCGACAACCAGCAGCTGGCCGCGCTGCACTGCGGCCCCCTGGCCGCCTCCCGCGCCACCCCCGACGGCCGGCCTCTGGGCCCGCCGCTGGCGCAGCGTCACAGTCCGTGCCTGGTGGACGCAGTGGCTTCTGGAGCGCCCCTTCGACAGTGACGACGAGGAGGGCAGCTCTGAGGACGACGAGAGCGAGGGCGAGGATGAGGACGACAGCGGCAAGGCGGCGGCCAGCCGGGGGCCTGGCGAAGGTGGCCGGAGGCAGGAGCGAGTCCAGAGGGCTCAGGCCAGGAGCGTGCAGGGAGAGCAGCAGGACGTGGACGATGTTGACGATCTAGTAGCGGATGACAGGCGGTGGGCTGACTGGCAGCGCAGACGGGCTGCCATCGACGAGCTGCGTGAGTTCCAGGTGCTGGTTTAGACCCTCCCTCGCCTGCATGGCCTGTGCGAGCTGGCCCCACTTGGCAGCGCTCCATGGATACGTTTATACAGCTCCCATATTGAGTTGTGCTGGGTATAGTCCCCTAACGGGCGCCTGCCTCTACCTACAGCTTCGAGGGCTGCAGTCTCAGAGCCAGTTGCGGCGAAGCTGCGTTTTCTGAGCTGTTGTAGCTCCTCTCAGCTACTGTGATTGCATGGCTAGGCCGTCTCCGCTGGCCCTGGACTCAGTGGACTGGGCTTGAGGCCTGAGAAGAAAACTTGTGTTATCCATAGCAGCCTGTAGCAAGTTCAGCACACATCAGCTGTTGGAAGGCTACCATGTTGTCTCTTCTCATTCGAGAGCCAAGGTGGCTTTCACTCCAGGCGACTGGCCGGGACCCTGACGACCCCTCCTGGGAGGACTGGTTGGACGAGGGGTGGGACTCGCCGGAACGCTACAAAGATGGTGCAATTCCCTGTCTCATCTCTCTGTCCCACCTGCTGTGTCTGCTGTGCCGGCAGGCTTTCAACATCTTGAGTGGGTGCTCCAGAATCACGTTAGTGGCTTGACTGCTTCAAGTCTGGGTCTTCTGCTCCCGCAGGCCCCATTGGTGCTGCTGGATGGTATGTTCCGCAGCCAGACTGGGAGAAAGGCGGCGTGCCGCGAGACACACCAAAGCTGCCGGAGCGAGGAATGAGCCGCACAGTCAAGGAGCTGCTATTGCGGATCCTTGAACCGCAGGCGGAGGTTGAGGACGACCTTGCTTTTGAGGAGAAGGTTTTCCGCTACACAAGCCAGTCCACGGTATGTCAAGCTCGAACTGTCACCTACAGTATCTGCCCTCCTCCTCTCCTTCTTGATTTCCTTGATGGGATCCTTGACTGATACTCAGTACAGGTTCAGGGTCATGTCTAGGGTTATGTGACAAGAGAGAAAAGCAAAAGGAAGAGCAGGAAAAGTATGGGAGAGTAGGGCAGCCTTGGCTACCAATCAGCAGCCGTCGTCCTTTTCCACGACGGCTTTAGGGTTTCGATTTTTAGGGTTTACGGGTTAGGTTTTAGCCTTAAACGTGCCTGTATTAATCATACAGCACCACCATTCCACCTTTCCACTTCTCACTCTCTGAAGAACACTCTCGTTTGCAGGCCAAGTTTGCGGCCTTGCTCGTGATTATACCCGTTCTGTCAGACATTGTGATGCATGACTACGTGCTTGTGCCTTTCTTTGAGAGGTATGTACACACCAATTTTTGCTGCTGTCTGCTTCAAGTCCAGTGTCATTTCCCACAGGAACAGCAGGCCCTGGTACAGGGGCAAATTTGCAGGCAACTGGATGTATGATTTTTGCTTGTAAACGGCAGGTGGAGCGAGACGACCCCAATGGGAGCCAAGCTGCTGGATGTGCGCGAGCGACAACGCCTGGATATGGTCCATAGGCTGAAACTGGAGCGTCAGCGGGTGCGCTTTGAAGCAGACATTGGCAAGACGCCGCCGCTGAGTGATGACGACCTCGCTGAGCACATGCATATAGAAGCGTGAGCTTCTTTGTGACTTCCTTCTGTCAAGCTGCATGTGCAAGTCTTTGCCCCTTCTCGTGCAGATGTATATTCCATGACACTGGTTGCTTGTTGCCACTCATGCGTCATGAAGGTGCGATACAAAAGTTTTATTGCTGCTGCTGGTATATGTTGCAGAGTGGAGCTGCGAGAAGACATTAGGCGGGAGAATCGGATCGGGTTTGCAAACATCTGGTCGGATGCTGTGGCTTTCCTAACAGCTCTTTTGCTCGTTGTCTTCAACCCCAAGCAGGCGAGTGATCTGCCTGAAACTTCTGCAAAGGTCTCAGCTTGCTTGTCAAGGGCTTGTGGGTCTCAGTAGTCATATGCTTTTGCATGCTGCCTACAGCAGAGTTTTCTGCCCCATCTTCTGGCCCGTCTTCACCAAAGGGCAGGCTTGCAACTATGCGACTCAAGTGTTGCCTTTGATTGGGTCCTTCGGGTGGCCAGATTGCATTGATGCGGTTGACTGGTGATCGCATCTTCACAAATATCTCAGATACTGGCAAAGCATTCATCATCATTCTCTGCACAGACATTTTCCTTGGGTGCGTGAAGGCCTACTAAACACCTCAGATACTGCCTCAGCGACTTTGCCCTACATCTTGTGTGCTTTTATTGTCAGCAATTCGGGCCTTTCCTTAAATAACTAAGACACCCTCCTAACCCACCCCAACCCCCACTTTCATCTGGCACTTTGTTATCACTCCTTACATTGTGGATGTCATTGGTCTTGCCTACACCACAATAAGCAGTGGTATTAGACCAGTGAGCAGCTTGCTTTTCAAGTCCACCGTATGAATGCACTGTCTCCAGCACACTATTCTTAAGCCACCGTGTGACCTGTGGGCTGGTACCTCTGTGCTGATGCGTGTAGGTATCACTCAGAGTCAGGCTGGGAAACTGTCATTGAGCTCTTTCTTGACCACTATGGGCTCCAGGCTAGTCAAGGCTCTGTATACCTCTTCATTGCTACAGTTCCCGTTACCATTGACGCCATATTCAAGCTTTGGGTAAGAGCCATACTCTTCATATCTTAGCACCAGGAGGCTGTCGCTGTCTGCTCACCATGTCTGAACAGTCAGTCATGGTGATTAAGGAAGGCTTTCTGCGCCTGACAAAGACAATGTCCATGTCTGCATTGTTGCACTGCCACCTGCTCTGCACCTCCCTGTTAAACAGATCACTAGGAATCGTACAGTAGGGTGGTGGTCGATAGTCCTCCCATGGGCTCAGTGAAGTGGATGCCTGCAGATCCTGTTGGTCCTACTGACTGCTTCCAGCAGGTGTAGCTATTGTCCTGGTACTGTTTGCAGCACATGCCATTGCGTCCTCCAGTATTGTGTAGCTAAGAGCCGATCATCCAACGTTCTAATATTACTAGGTGTGCTACTGCCAGGTTTTTCGCTACCTGACAAGATTGTCCCCCTCAGCTGCGGCCACCTTTCGCGAGATGAAGCGGCACTAGTGTAGGAACCATGTCAATTGGGTAAAGATGCCTTGCTTGGACTTAGTGGTACATTTGCCAAGTGATGGGCACGATTACAAAGTGCACTCTTCTCCCATTTGAGGAGGTGCATAGCTTGTAGGCAGAAATTCTAGGTTATTAGGATACCACTTTTAGATTCAGAAGCTACCATCAGGGTTTTTGGGCTCAGCCTGCACATAGCTCTCTTGTCACTAGCAGTGGCGCTTTCAAAGCGCAAGGTGCCAAAGGCTGGATGCTAGAGACATGCGTTGCTGTCAGCACTTCGTTGTCATCATGGGTATCACATCCTGCAAAACCAGGAACTTAGATATCCACCAACCACTCTCGAGAAAGCTATTGTGTGAGTTCTCATCCAGCCAGTCAAATCTGCTGTGAACTTCTGAGTGCGTGCTTTTAAATGACGCTCAGTGGGAGCATACTCAATGTTCTCATTCTGTTTCCCCAGCTTCTATACCTGCCTGTGGTGCTGATGCTGCACCTTCGGCAAGTAATTGTCCACAACTGGGCTGCATGCAGACTGTCATGCAAGGACAACCTTGAAATTGGTAAAGCCCTGACAGAGCTAGTAGGCAAAGTCACAGTTGACATGGTAATATCTGTAGTGCAGATAGAATGTCACCCTGAGGTTCACCATTTCAACATTTCATCCTTGGTGCAGCTGTAATGCGAGTGCATGGCTCATGTCAGAGGGATTTTGCTTTGAGTTACCCTTGCACTTTGGTGGTGCGTAAGGATATTGCTCTCTTGAAAGCATAACTACACCACTGACTTACATCAAAAAGCTCTGAGGCTTCCATTCATAGCACATATTTACTAACAACTTGGATCAGAAGGCAGGGAGATCTCAGTTTGTCAATTCGAGCATCTTCGCAAATACAACCTGGGCTATGTGGTAGTCTTAAGTACGAGTGTCACATCATTCTGAGGTCTGATTAGCTGCAGCAGACACCACTTTGCGCTCGAATATTGCACACAATCTTGACGGCTTGAATATCTGCAGTGAAACAGGAGAGGGCAGTACTTCCTTAGCTTCCTTTGTATCTCTGACAACACAGAGAAGTCCTGATGAGCATTTTGGGGATTATTGACCAGGCGTCCTCCTCAGACTCAACCGTATGAGGAACCAGATGAGTATAAGAAATCTTGCAGACTACCAGCTGAGATCCAACATGTTTACTTTGGCTTCCTGAGAATCCTGGGTAAGTGCTGACCTTGGCTTGGAACATATAGTTAGGCGGCACGTTCACAATTGCGTGATTATCCCGGTCTTTCAGATACTTCTCAAACTCCTGGAGGAATGTGCTTGTCACCAGGCACGAGACCACAGCTGTCATAAGCGCATTGACAGACAAGCACAAACATCATCCCGGCGTGCATGTGTCTTTTCTGTCGGCCTAGCAACCCCAGACAAGCACCGAGGTGCCCAACAAGCTGAATGCGTGCATGCTGTGTTAACCCCTGCCTAGGAGAGAGTGCGCGCGAGTGCAGCACCTGGGGCATGCCATGCCTCGTGTTGGGGCTCCAAGGGACGGGCGTGAAGAGGTTGCCACTGAACTGAAATTCAGCGCCAGTAGGTGTGCCTGGCTGCTCGGCAACCTGGGGAAAGGCTGGCAGCACAGCTCAGACAAGGCCAGAGTGCAGCAAACAACCTGTCTCGCTCAAGGTCCCGAAGAAAGGAGGCCATACTAGCAGAGGCCATACTAGCAGCCTGGCTTTGCCAGCAGCATTGCAGAGAGTTGCTTACCACAAGTCACAATTTTCACCACAACAACAGCCAGTCAAGGAGCGCAAACCGGCGCTTTCAGCTTCACATGCCATTGCGGCGAGGGGCTGCTTGGGCTCCTTGGCGTTGCGCGTGACGAGCATTTTTGATGTATGGAAAAGCAGCAGTGCAGCCAGACCTGTCTGCAGAAGACGTCGGAGTTGAGCAGGGCCACGAGCACCGCCTTGTTCTGGAGAAAGCGCGGCGGGGCGCACACGCAAGCGACCGGGCGGGACCGGGCATTAAACCGCGTGAGCTCGGAGTACGAGCCCATGCACGGCACAGCACCTCCGGCCACCTACAACGCCGCTGGCCAGCTTGCAGGTGGGCGGCGCTGCAAGCACTGTGCGGAGCCACAGTTTGGGTTGAGGCGAGGGGACGGTGCGCACGTCGGGCTCCAGCTGCACCGTGGCGTCGAAATTCTCCACGGCCCGCAGCCCGGCCGTCGTCGTCAGGCCCTGGTGGCGGCTCCTGCAGCGCGGGCAGCCGAGCTCCACCATCACCCTGCAGCCCAGCTGCTGGTGATGCGAGCTCTGGCTTTGGAAAGCTATGTCGCAGCGGCTTGTGAGGAGAAGTGTGGGGTGTCGGGAAGGTGGAGGTGGGTATGGGTGGGGCCTGGGGGTGCGCACCTGGTCCGGTGCAGCCGAGCGGTGTGGCCAGGGCGGGGCAGGAGGCCGTTGGCGGCGCCGGGACAGCAGGGGCACGCGAGAGCGAGGCGGCAGCGCGGCCGGCTGGAAAG
>WELB01000226.1:7713-57271 GCA_009602725.1 Spirogloea muscicola
TCAGGGCCTGCTACTGCAGCATCCAACTCCTCCGCATCTCGGGGTACCTTCTTCTTCTTCTTCTTCAGCAAAGACAGATCGCCAAGGCCCTCGTCTACGCCCTCTTCTGCCTCAGCAGTGCCATCCTCTACACCATTTGCCTCTGCCTGGTCTCCCACTCCCTCATCTGCCCCATCACCAGCCTGCAATCGACTCGGAATTCCTCGTGAAAGGGCGCCAAGGTGGACGATAGTTGCATGGCAGTTGGGACTGTCCAAGACGGAAGGTGTTACCAGCCGCACCAGCATATCGCTTCGAAGCTGGCAAGCCACTGCTAAAGCCTCCTGGCGGTGCTAGCGGAGCTCACCGGCTTCTTCTTCTTCTTCTTCTTCAAGCCCAGGCCCAGGAGGGCGTCACTCGGAGGCTCCGACACTGTGCCACCATTGCGTGGTCGTCAGAAAGACAATTGTAAGGTAACCTCCTCGCTGACAGAGCACTCATGTGTGTGCTGTGCAACAAAGCTGGCCCTGAAACCCATACGTAATGACCAAACCGCGATGGCAAGGAGCTCGGTACAGCCTCTGAAGTAACGACAGGTGAAGATGCAAGCGGGTCGATGCCGAGCCTGCAGCGGCAGCGGCGTCGCGCGCGGGGACAGCTCTAGCTGTGCATACATGAGACGGCCTCGAGGCTCTCGGCCACTTTGGCGGCGTCGGGCTGCTCCTCGTCCTCCGCTATGCGCACCTTCTTCTTCTTCTTCTTCTTGCTCGGGTCGAACGCGCCGATCTGCGGGCGCGCCGCGTCAGCGCCTTCGTCAGAACGTCGGGGGCCAGCCAGCTGTCAGCGGTGCGGGCAGGCGCACAAGGGGCGGCAGGACCTACCGAGGTCGAGGACTCCTCCTTGAGCTCCTCCTTGAGTGCCTCCGCGGGCGCTAGATCGATCTCCATTTCTGCGGCTGCGGCGGCGGCGGCGGCGGCGGCGACGGCGGCGACGGCCCGCGGTGGCAGGTCACGACGGAGAGCGGCGGCGCCACTGAGGTGCGCGAGTTCGACGCCGTGGTGGTGTGCAACGGCCACTATGCTGAGCCCAGGCTGGCATCCTTCCCAGGTCCGCGCGCCTCTGCGGGGCCCCGGCCGCCCCGCCTGGCGGCGGCCGCCGCCGCAGCTGCCTCCCGGCCCTGCCCCGACAACGCCGCTCTGTCGTGGCCGCCGCTGCGCAGGCCTGGACTGCTGGCCGGGCCGCCAGATGCACAGCCACGAGTACCGCGTCCCGGAGCCCTTCGCCGGCCTGGTCAGCGCCCTCCGCCCTCCGCACGCACTCCCCGGCCGCCCACCGTGTGACACTCTTATGGGTCGTGAGCATGCGGTGATTGACTGTTTGCCGTCGTTCTGCTGCTGCGAGCAGTCGGTCGTAGTCATCGGCGCGGCGAGCAGCGGTGAGGACATTGCACGGGAGGTTGCGACTCTGGCCAGAGAGGTGCACATCTGCTCGCGGCACTGGCTGCCTGAGGATACGGCGGCCACGCCTCACCTGCTGGAGAGCCCTCCCAACCTGTGGCGGCGCCCTATGGTTCGTCCTGCGCCTCTCTGCATATTTGCTTCACTCGGGCAGTGGTCCAATGCCCCTGATTCAGAGCTGTGCTATTTACTCCTGCTCTTCTTGCTGGAGTTTCCTTGCTGGTCGATGCTGAGCACTGGATCCATGGTGTCGGGCCTTGCATTCGAGCCTTCCTGATCATCTTCCGAGTGATGGACGACGGGCAGGTCACATGGGCCAGTGCCGATGGCACAGTCACCTTTGGGGATGGGCATTGTACACATGCTGATGTCATCCTCCACTGCACAGGGTAAGGCTGCTGCTTGAGCAACCCCACAGGGTTAGCACTGAAATCAGCTGAGAAGGTGCAATATTGCTGATGCTGTTGCATGGCTAAAGCATCCTCTTAAGCCCGCACTGGTGCTTGACTGTGCAGCTAGCGTGACGACCGGGATGTCGCAGGTACCTGTACTCGCTACCTTTCCTGGATGTGCATGGAGCTGTTGAAGTGGCAGACAACTGTGTGACGCCTGTCTACCAGCATGTCTTCCCTCCCTCGTTGGCTCCCACCTTGTCCTTTGTGGGGCTCCCTTGGAAGGTGGGAGTGGAAGTAGCTCTGGCTGCACTCTCCTTTGAATCCATGCACTGCCAACCTGCTTGTCTTGCCAAACTGATACTCAGCAGTATATGCCCAGAGTGCCGGTTTCAGCAGGCAAGCTAAACTTGAATGCATTTCTGCCACATTGCTTGTGCTTTTAATGCAGGTGGTTCCCTTCCCTCTATGTGAGATGCAATCAAAGTGGATAGCAAAGGTCTTGACAGGGTCTGCAAAGCTTCCTGCTCGATGTGACATGCAAGCGGTGGTTGCCGCTGAGGAGGCACGAGTTGCTGAGGCTGGCGCCCCTCGGAAGTACTACCACTGCATGGACGATAACCAGGTGAATATGGGCCTAGTGGCTGGTCCACCGGCGTTTTCGTGTACTTGGACATCATAGCTGTCGACGTGGTCGATATGCTGCATACGCTTGATGTAGCTAGTATGTCATTTGGAAGTCGTTATGTGACTCAGAAGCTGTGTGTTGCAGTTTCAATATGTTGATTGGCTCGCTGCTGCTTGTGGCTTGCCCCCACTGCCAGCTTGGAGGGAACAGATGTACACCGCCAACAGAGAACTCAAGAAGAGCCGTCCGGTTGGCTATCGTGATGCTTGAACTGATGCGCAATCATGTCAATCTGCTATTGTTTTCGGGAAGCCAATAATGCCACTAAGCGGGAGTGGGTACAAGGGTGGTATGGCCTTTTGGTTGAGTATTGTAGCGCGTGACAAGACGCGCAAAGATGTGGGTCTGCTATTGTCTTGGGGAGGCCAAGTTGTGCCACCGATCAAGAGTGGGTAAAAGCTTGATATGGCCTTCTTCTTCACACAATGATAAAGTGTTTGCCATATGAGCCTTATGCTGTGCTTGTAAAAGGCAGGTGTGGTGTGTATTTGGCCCTACCTGTCAAGGGCCGTTGAATGTCTGTATCTATCATTGTAAAAGACGCACTAATTTATCAAGCCTGGTACTTGAATGTATTAATTGCACGCCGCAAGATGTGTCAATCCATCTGTCCTTTGCCTTTTCCATGGTAGACTGTAGGCCATCAAGAGAGTTGACAACAAGATCGGGCAAAGCGGTGAGCATGTGACCTATGGCAATGTGGATAAGGTGGCCTGAGGATATGCAACTGCCTTAAAGTTTTCTGCCCCACTTCGTATCCACCGGAGCACGCTGTATGAGGTTACCTGTGGTAAGCAGGGTGCCAGGCCACTATTTTGCCTGATGTGTAATCTGAGTACTGTATATTTTCCTAATGTATGCACAGAAGCACAAAGTATGTAGTTTTCTAACCTGTCCTTCATAATTCGACGAGCAGTACTCGGAAGTGTTGACATAGTGTCCAATGTTGCTTGTAAGGAGATCCTGCTGGTTAGTCCTTGACACTGGCAGGCCCGAATCGTGGCTGGTGGTGCGGCCATAAGCTTTGCCACAGCCTACAAGTCATACTTTCGTGAAGATGCTCATCTTGGGTCATGCTGTAATAGTAATATGTCTGACACCATCCCGACAGCATCGCGCTTTTATGTTCAACTATTCAAGTCTGTCCTTCGACCAAATGCCTTCTTATAAGGCCGTTGCGAAGCATATCAACAGGGCCTGTAGTAAGATCTGGTCTTATTCGAATAGCCTAGAGTGTGTTGCTGATGGCTCCGCAACTCTAGGGTCTTGACAAAGTACTTAGCAAGGTCGATGATGGGGATCTCGGCATGTGCCAAAAATTCGCCAAGAGTGTGATGGTTGCTTGAAGACTTCAGTAGTGACCCGACCCCTGGACACAGGCAGGACTTGACCGCCGGCGGTCAAGTCCTGATTGAATTGGATGCAGGGATTTAGGAATAAACCCCCACACCGTGAAGCCAGTCGCGCCTCAGCGTACAGCGGAAGTCTAGCCCTGTGGCGCCGCCGTCAGGCGGCGTCTCCACGTCTCGGGCACCAACCCGCAGCTAGCCCACCAAGGGCCGGCCACGGACGCCTTGCAGCGAGCCGGCAGCGTCCTGCCGGCGACGGGCTGCAGCAGCAGCACAGCAGCAGGGCTGCGCCGTTCTGGGGCCTTCACTGATTCGAACTGCTGGCCGTGTCTCTGCCCCCAGACTCCTAGTGCTCCTGGTGCCGCCCCCCCTCCTGGGGCGCATAGCGTGGTGGCTCCATGGCCCACCCTGAGGGGCGGGCGCATGAAAAAGTGCGCGCCCTGGAGAAAAGGCTGGGAAAGGCCAGCCCAAAAGAAGGACGAACGAATTGCGAAGGGGCCAGGGGAAGGACTAAAGCTAGCACATGTGGAAGCAAGCAGCTGGAGGCCCGCCCCGAGGGGCAGGCCTATCGAGAAGAAGGCACCGCTGTTGGGGCCGACGTGTTGAGGCGCCAAGGTGGACACCGCGCCACTGAGGCCCCCGTGCGTGACCACCTGGCCAGGCCAGGTCGGTCACGTGCCAATCGGGTAAGCGTAATCACCTGGTTTAACGCTCACAGTAAGTGGAAACGTTACAACTTCTGCGACTTCCTTTCCTAACGTCTTGATGTCGTCAATTCTGAATTGCCTTATCTCACAATCCACGGGTCGGAATGGCTATAACCATTCAGTAAAACAATCTTACAGCGCCGGAATCGACATAAGAGAGACGAGGGCTGATTGATACTGGGAAAGGCAATCCACCTCACCAGCTGGGACAATGGCTAATCAGATTTCTTCATCCAGATGGAGAAGGTCACCATCCAGTCTATTGGCGCAAATGGTGTGGAGCTGGAGACGGCCTTTTGGAAATGTGGTAGTAAGATAAGTCGCTCCTAGAATAAAACCGATTCCTGAAGATTCCATTGCGAATCTGTCCTACAGTAGCCTTTGGCTTCAATTTCACCTAGTCAATGTCTTGGCTAGCCTTCCACATCTATCGCCTAATTTGGAAGTGTCATATTCTCCGTGCTTACCTCAAACTCGTCAGTATTTGTTGGCCTTTCTGTAGCCACAGTCTTGTGATATTTACGTGTAGCCTTGTACTATGTTATGCCGACAAGGTGTGGCGCAAGGGCGGGAGATGCTCAAGCACGTCTTCACCCCCGAGCATGCGTTTACCAACCCAGGTCTACGCAACTGCCAAGCGCTGGTGTACGGAAGTAGAATGCGCAAATAGGGCGCGACGACAAGTACTTTCAAGCAAGTACTTGTTCTGAAATTTGCTATTGCCTCTAACCTTAATGAAGACAGAGAAGCTCTATTGTTTGCTTAGGAAGAACGAAGGAACTAGTACAGAACGGCCATGGAGTAAGGCCAGCCTAAGTAGGAAGATCTATGTCGAAGAAGTGAGAAAGCATATGCTTCGTAGCTGCATATGCGTTCAGCTGCTGCGCTACGCGAAAAGAGATGGTCCAGGAAGAACCGGAGCACAAAAAGCGCGGAACGAAACATAAGTGGCAACTTGACTAAAATCTGGCAGAAACAAGTTGCTCTACAGATAGAAGAAAGACGCTTCCAGGAGAAAAATTTCGTGTACTTGAAACAAACGAAGGCCAATATGGCCAAGTACAAAGGCAAGCACATCTATGTCATAGCAGCTAGCATCTAGCAGCTTCTGGAGCTGCTAGAGGAGTGGGGCAGCAGCAGTGGCAGGAAGCATGAGGGGGGGGGGAAAGAGAGCCGGAAGTGCCAACTGCGGCCTTGTCGACTTGTCCTGCTAGAGCTGCTAGAGGAGTGGGGCAGCAGTAGTAGCAGGAGGGATGGCAAGGGGGGAAAGGAGGGCCGAAAGTGCCGATGAGGGCCTTGTCGACCTGGCCTGGCAGCAGTGGCAGGAGGAGGGATGGCGGGGGGAGGAAGGAGGGCCGGCTGCTAGAGGAGTGAGGCAGCAGCAGTGGCAGGAGGAATGGAGGGATGGGGGGGGGAAGAGGGCTGGAAGTGACGATTGGGGCCTTGTCGTCCTTTCCTGCTGGAGCTGCTAGAGGAGGAGTTGGGCAGCAGCAGTAGCAGGAGGGGTGGCGGGGGGGTGAAGGATGGCCGGAAGTGCCGATGAGGGCCTTGTCGACCTGGCCTGGCAGCAGTGGCAGGAGGAGGGATTCCAGGAGAGGGCGGTGACTGTGAGAGGCCAGTACAGAAAAACGAATGAAGAAAGCTCGAAGGGGCCAGAGAAAGCGCTAAGCACACAGGGAATCAAGCAGCTACGAAATCTTCAGTTATCCCTGTTGGACATTGTCCATTCTTTTTGGGCTGGCTTTGCCAGCCCCTCTTTCTTTATGGGCGAGCCTTCTTCTTTGTCGAGCAGCCGCAGGTTGGAGAATCTAGTCTCCGGGTAGTGGGTCCCCCGGCCAGGGCCAGAGGCTGCAGCCACTGCGCGACCGGCACGCAGCGCGTCCAGCGCGTGTGCCATCGACGTCTGCAGCGAAACTGATAGGCGCATGCGATACACCTGCGCGAGAGAGCATGCTGCGTTGCTATCGTGCCGGCAGAGCCCTCGCTGCTGCCTCTGGCTCTGGCCAGGGGACCCACTTCCAGGAGCCTAGCATCTCTGATCTGCGGCTGCTTAGCAGAGGTTACTGAGTGATTCGTAGCTGCTTTATTTCTTAGTGTGCTTGTTTTTCTTAGCGCTTCCCCTGGCCCTCTTCTCGTACTTTGTTCATTCTTTTTGGGGCTGGCTTTTCCAGCCCCTATCCTCAATGGGCGAGCCCTTTCTTCTATCCGCCTGCTCACGTGGTACCAGCGCGATACAGCGCAGCGCAAGACCTGGTGGAGAAGCTCGAGCAACCGAGCGCCAAACGCTCCGTGAACGTCGATGGCGAGCGGGAAGATCTCGTCCTCCCGCGGGTGGTCGAAATACTTCACTTCTTGGCCCGGGCGGCGCAGGCGACCGCATGCCCAGCCTCGGAGGCAGATAACGTGGAGTGGGTACGGTCGAAGGAGTCCGTTGTCACTCTGACAAACACCATTCAATGAAGCCTTGTCAACAACTTGTCAAGGCGATATGACAAGCGGCAAATTGAGAGAAGCTTATGCAAACGACTTAAGGTGCACAGCGGAATCACTTGGAAAGGATGCCGATCTAAACCCATACCTTTATAATTATAAGGCAACGGGGTTGCACAATGACTGGCGCTACACACAGGAATTATATTGTAGGAGGGCTTGGGAAGCAGGGCGAAAAGCACGGCTGCAGGGGTACTTAGCAACCACAACTGAGCACATGCGAGCCGAACAGGCCCTTGTTGACCTGGAGCACCGCCTTGATCTTGTTGGCTTGCTCAGTCCGCACCCAGCCTGCTAACATAAGCCGAGGCCTGCGAAGCTGCAGGCTCAGGAAGGGCTGAATCAATAACAGCACGATATCAAGAGTTGGTCTGATAGCAAGTCCCAAGCTGGCCCGCAACGACGGTTGCATACGTCGACCTGCTGAGCCAGACGCTATAGGGGAATACGCACTTCTCACCGTGCCTTGTGTACATGTATACCAAAATGGATAAAGCAGTGCTTTGACACATTTATGACGATTCACATCAAAAATGATCCATCAACCGGAGCTATGAAGCCGTCAGCCTCGAAGCGTGCTGTACGTTGTATGCCGGCACACCAGTTTGATTGTTTCGTGTTTGGGCGACCTGCATGTGCCAGGTGAGCCTCGGTGTATTCGCACATGAACCCAGATGGCTCTCAGCGAGTTCACATATGGCCCCATGAATCCACAGTGTCCAGGTAGCGCTCAGCGCGTCCAGACCCGCTCCTCGGGTCTTCACGTGACCTTGACAGGACCTGGTAGCGACAAAAGCGTGTCTGTAATCATTTTGCAACAAAGTCTTGTCGTGTCACCCTCATGCAGGCTGTAACGAATGCTGTGGATCGCCAAGCCCGGCTGCCGGCGGAGCAAGGGAATGCGGGGAAGGCATTGGGACGGGGCTGCAACGGTAAATTGAACAACGCTTATTGCAGGGGCATCCAGGAGTCCAAGGGTGGGTGAAAACTTCAACCCCTTTTCCATCTCGGAGTCCCTCTACATAGCCCGACGGACTGCGAGCCCGACCATACGGGCCCGGGTGGGATAAGTTGGACCCAGTCTCTCGTTGACGACCTGTCCACGACACACTCGACGACTATCAACAGACTACCACCGACAATCTAACCATCCATCGGCCACCACCAACATCCGACGGTCCCTCCTCAATGGCCGTTTTTAGCAACTGACGGTCTTCTACCCTCGGGCTACCATTAACGTCAACAAAAAAGACCGCTAACGACGCCGTCAAGGTAATCTACAACGCTGCCGCCTCCCGTCGCCATTTCAGCGCCAGCACCGTGCTGTCTCGGGCGTCACGACTGCTGCAGAGCCAGACGATGAGGCATTGGCTGCTGCGGGGCAAGCCCATGAGGGCCACGCTGAGCCCGGAGCTGCGGGCCAAGAGGGCTTATCGGCTGGGGATGTGCAACGCATGGAACTCCTCAAGGGGCAGCTGGAGGCAGCTAAGCCTAGCGAGGGCGACCCGTTCCTTCGTGCCAACCTCAAGGGGATGCATGAGACAGCGCGCTCAACTCGTCCAGATCTTTAATGACCCCGACCCCTAAGAGCACAATCAGGGCTGTCGTGCCTGCCCGCATAGCGCCCTATCCGCGTCGAAGTGCCACACCTGAAGCTCCGCCTACAGGCCAGGACTCTGCTTTGCTAGCAGCAGCCTGCTCTGCATGGCCTCACTACCAAGTAAGAAGACATGCAAAGGATGTGGCAGAAGAGTCACCACACCCTCAAGTCACAAAGGCGGATCTCACGCTCTCTCGTCGCCTCTCTCTCTCTCTCCCGCATGCGCTTCCTGCGCCGACCTGTCCAAGGGGTACAGGAACTCCGGGCCAAGGAGCACGTCGTATGAAGTCGCCTCCGTCAGCAAGCAGTGGAGGTGCTGGCTGACCTCATCCGGACCACCCTTGTCGATTGTGATGCGGATGGGCTCCTTGGTCTGGCGCAGGCCCACTGAAACGCCTCCCGTTGCCGTCTGATGGCGATGGGTGACGGCTGCAAGTCCTGCACGCGCAGCCCCAGCTGCCGCGCCATGCTGTGGCCAAGCAGCACTGGCTGTGCCCCCGTATCCAACATCACCCGTAGCGGCGCCGCGCCAGTGAAGGTGATGAGGCCACGGCTGTTATCCACAAGCGCCACATCAGGGGTGATGCCTAGTCGCTCCGCCACCCGTCGCTTGGTACGTGTGGCTGCGTCACCGCCTCCGACCCCGAACCCAAGGATGTCAGCGCAGATAGTGCAGGCAGCGGCACGGTGTGAATCGACCTGGAGGGCCCCCTTACGGAGGCCCATCTTCGTTGGAGGTGGTGGGGGTGTCCGGCCCCCCCCACGGCTGTCTTGGGCGGTTCGCTCGGACCCGCCACGTCGACCTCTAGCGCGCCCGGAAGGTGCTGCTCCAGCACCTTCCGCACCGCCGCCTCTGAAACCCCCATGCCCGCCAGCGACAACACTGGTGTGTGCATGAGCACTGCAGCTAGCTGAAGCGCGGTGACGCCCAGCGCCCTCCCGAACCACCGCAGGCTGGTCGGGAAGCGCTGCCGGCTCGTCCGCCGGCCCGTTCACCACCCGCGCAAATGACAGCGGGTAACGAGTGGCCCGCTCCTCTTGTCGCCGGCCATGCTCCTGGCCCGCCAGGCGATCCTTACTCCCTACCGGCTGGCGGCTGCCGCGCCCATGCCTCCCTGCCATGCCGGCATCGACCAACTCGACGCCCATGCCATAGCATAGGCGATGCTCTGCTTCCTCCTCTTCATCCCTCCACCTCCGATCCGCCTGCGCCACCGTAGCGCTGGCTGCCATCGTGGCTGTCATCTTGTCCTGCATCTCCGCCATCATCTCCGCCAACATCTGCTTCACGTCGTTGCTGGATATGCTGTCCTGGACCACAGCTGGAACCTGCGCGTCCCCCCCTTGCGTGACCGCCGCGGCTGCGCTCCTGGCCGCCTAGTACCACACACACATGCTCCTGCCGCTGCGCCGGCGCTGCTCGGGGTGAAGGGTCCAGCACGCATCCACACCGCGACTCGTTCGGCCACAGTGCCCGCACCGTATGCCGGCCCCCTGTGGGCAGTCCCGCTTGACATGCCCCGATTGGCCGCAGGTGTAGCAGCGGACGGCCCCAGCCGACCCCGCTGGCACGACCGCCGCTGCCGCCGTTGCGGACGGCATGGTGGGCTCTCGCCACTGCCTGGGCGGGGACCTTGACCACTGCCGAGGCCGCGCCGCCGGCCTCTGTCCTCCCTTCAACGGCACCGCCACCTCCACCGCCTTGCTCGCGATGTGACGCTCCACGTCGTCCGCGAGCTCCGCCACCTGGTCAACGGCAAAGTTGTCGCGGAAGGTCGTGAATACCTGTTGCTCCAGCCACGCGCCGTTCCTCCCTCCACTGCACGCCTCCAGGAACTTTTGCACGGCGTCGACCTCTGTCATCCGCCCGGTGTCCCTCCGCAGCTGCTTCAGCCTCTGCGCCATCATCATTATGTCCTTTCCAGGCAGCCGCCGGAAGTTTGCAAGCTCAGCCACCTTGGCGGCCGTGTTTGTCTTGAAGTGCTTGCTGAGCATCTGCAGGAAGTACCCGATAGGGTCCGCCAGCAACTGCTCCTGCTTGGCCGGCGTCCCCGGCCCCAGGGCCCCCTCCGCCGCCGCCAATGGTTCCGCAATCAGCTCCTCTGCCGCTGCGTCATACTCCTCCGCCGTCCGGGCGACAGCATCCGCCCCTCCCCCCGATTGCCTCGCCGAAGTGCCTGGCCTCTCGCGGACCGGCATCTCCTCCGTGGCGGCGAGCACTTCCTCCATTACGGACTCATAGTAGTCCAAGGCTGGCCCATTCAAGCAGTCCGGGAGGGTCCTGAAGCCCACCCGACGCGTGAACCGGGGGTTCATCTCCACCCTCGCCATGGCTGACTCCACTCTCATGCGTAGGTTCGCCAGGGAGGTCCCACCTGACCTCCCCGTATACTTTCTGCCGTGCCGCGCAACCTCCTCCTCCCGATCCATGCCTGGACTGCTATCCACGCTCAAGAAGGACTCGCTCTCCTCCCGGTCGCTGTCGACGCTCACCAAACTGGCCTCCCACCTGTCCGGCTGCAGATCCGCTTCGTCGCGCCGCCCATCCGTCGGCGATAGCGAGTAGCGTGCGCCGCTGCGGGTGGGCATCCAGGTCCAGGCCCGCTGGTCCCTGATGCGCCGTCCCCGATGCCGCCGCTCCCTCGATCCCTGTTGCAGATCTCCGACGCGGATCTCTCCGCAAGTCGAGTCACGAAGGCGGATCTCACGCTCTCTCCTCGCCTCTCTCTCTTTCTCCCGCATGCGCTTCCTGCGCCGATGCGTGGTCACCCCCGCCCGGGGATCTCTCGCCGCTTCGGCCCCCTGGCCAACCTGGCCCGGAGCGTCAACCTGCGCTGCGCCAAACCCTTGCCAACCCTTGCCGGCGACTGCGGCGGCGGCGCTAGCTTCTTTCTCCACTGGGGAACTTGCGGAGAGATGGCCTCTCTCCGCCGTCCGATCTCTTAAGAGCCCCACCCCGCGAGGGGGGGTCAAGGCAGTAGGTACGGGGACTCAGCAGCTCCGGCGCCCCGGGGCTCTCCGGCCCGCCCTACCGGTTGCACTTTACCCAGCGAGTCACCCCATGGGTTACCCCGCTGAGGTTCCCTATACCACCTTCCTACTTGAGATATCCGACCAGGGTTAGGTTAGCCCTGCTCGGTTCCACCCAACCGCCCTATAGCCAACGCTACGACGCCGCTACGCGCCCGGGCATGACAGGGGTGAGTGTGTCCTTATTGATTACGGTCGCTGGGGGTTTGAGACGAACCCCCAGCACAGCGAAGCACCACAAGTCCTATACAGCGGAAATCTTGCCCTGAGGCGCTGCTGACAGGCAGCAGCTCACCTCTAAGGTACGGGCCAGCAACTGTCCTCAAACGAGCAGCCACAGTATTACTCACACAGAGCCGATGAAGGTCCGCAACGACGGGATGCGGCGACGGGCTGCAGCAGCAGGCAGCAGCAGGGCTGCGTCGGCGGGCTGCAGCATCAGGCGGCAGCAGGTGTAATGTATCTCGCCCCTACACACGCAGTTAGGGTGTAACGTTCCCTCCGTTTGGGAGTGCCGACGGTGCCGGTAACCTTACAGATCGTATCGTATCTACCGTTTGAAAGTCCCAGACGGTACCGGTAGCTTGCTCCACTGTATGTAGCTAAGTCCGAGGCGCCGCGTTGCGCCGCCCAAGGCGCCGCGTCGCGCTCCTTGGTGTCGCCCAAGGGGCGTCCCTCCGCGCCGCCCAAGGGGCGTCGCTTCGTGTCCCCATTGGTCAGGCCCGCCCCTCCGGGGAGGGCCTTGGGGACAACCCTCGTCACACCCTCGGGGGGAGGGGTGGCAGATGGAACGCTTATCAGTAGTAGGCTGAGGCCAGACTGCTCAGTCGGACCCGTGACGTCAAGAGAGGCACAGCCCTGCTGCTGCCTGCTGCCGCAGCCGCCGCCACAGCTCTGATGCTGCCGCCTGCTGCCCAGCCTGCCGCCACTGCTCTGCTACACCCGCCTGCTGCCCAGGCCGTTGCCGCAACTCGTCGCTGCGGGCCTCGCCGGCTCTCTGTAAGTACCATGGCTGCGCCCCTTGCGGGGACAGCTGCTGACCTTCGGTCGAGTCGTCTCCTTCCGGAAGTGACACAGGATACGACTTCTGCTGCGCTATGTGCGCGTATGTGTGCGCTGTGTGCGCCGACGTTCCACTCTGTAAGGGGGTTGTCTTCAAAACACCCTATGTCCGAAATCCCAACAGGACGTTCTGACCCTAGCTGTGTGATTAGGGACAGGGACGTTACGTAGGTTGAGCTGCCCTTATTGAGTTCGGCTGTAGGGGGTTTAGGGCCCAATCCACTCACAGGCAAAGCACTGACGCACCGGCGCAGCCGAAGACACGCCCTGTGGCGCCGCCTTCTGGCCGCGACTCCACCTCCTGCCGGTGCAGCAAGCCCCGCAGCAGGGTGCGGTGGCCGCTGCGGCAGCGAGCAGCGGCAAGGCTGCTCCTGGGCTTCACCGGTCGAACTTCTGTCGATCCTCAGCCCAAGGCTCTTCGTGCTTCCCTGTGCCACCCCCCTCCCAGGGGTGTGAGCGGGTCGCCCCATGGCCCGCGTTGCCGCGAGCCAATGATCCTTCCCTTGGACGGGCGGATCCTAGTGAGGGGTAATTCTGGACGGGCGGGGCCCGCATCTGGGCGGGCCACTTGCCCGGCAAGCCAGCCCGCCACCTGGCGGGCCACTTGTCCCAAATGGCCGGTCTTATAATGCCAACAGAGCCATGTGGCATACCCAAACGGCTGGTTCATTACATACCTCCCCACTCTGGTGTTCACGTCCTCGGGAACAACGAGAGAACAGCCGACAGGTGTCAAGATGCCCGACGGCTGCTGCCTCGACCAAGCCTACGAGAATTACCACCCTTGGCCAGGTATTCCCTGAGAGCATCTGGACAATTTGCCAGATTGACCGCAGGCTCCCACGTGTTATGCTCAGGCCCATACCCGAGCCACTTCACCGGATACTCACGGGTCTTACGCCCTCGGAGCTTGTCCCTGTGAGACAAGATCTCTTCCACCTCGAGTTCAAGTTCATCCTCGATCAGAAGTGGAGGTGCGGGTGGTTGGCGAATTACTTCCGCAAGTTCCTGCACGGATACGGAAGTATGGCATCTCCTCTTACGAAGCTCACTCGTAAGGACGTGTCCTGCGGGTGGACGTCCGAGTGCCAGAAGCATTCGAAATTATAAAGGGGTCCTGATTAATCCACCCGTTTTGGCCTTGCCTCGAGAAGGCGTGCCATATGAAGTAATCTGTGACGCCTCATTGATCGGTATTGGTGCCGTTCTCTTGCAGGAGGGTCACCCCGTAGCATTTGAGAGTCGCCTGCTTCGTCCGGCAGAGCGCAACTATACTACGGGGGAGCAAGAGCTCCTTGCTGTTGTGCACGCCCTACGTGTGTGGCGATGCTATCTCGAGGGTGTTGAATTTGTCGTTACGGATCATTGCCCGTTGACCTACTTTCACACACAACAGCATTTGAGCAGGCGTCAAACAAGGTGGGCAGAGTTGTTGGCCATATTCGATTTCCATTGGGTGTACTGCCCTGGAAGAATGAATGTTGCGGACCCGGTGAGCCGCAACATTGTAGGGGCTGATGTGGCAGCTGTCTTGCACGCTACAGGGGTTCCGACGGTAGACGTGCGGCCTCTTCGTGGAGCTGCTCGGCAGTCCACCGTCAACCTCTCTGAGCTGTATGTGCGTATTCGTAATGGGTATAGCACCGACCCATGGTTTGCAGATGCAACCTATACACGCACACTTGTGTCTGACCAAGATTTCTGGTGGCGAGGGGACGCCATTGCGGTTCCTGACTGCAATGTCCTACGAAGTACTACCATGCAAGAGATGCAAGAGCCACCCTACAGTGGTCATTGGCTTTGAGGGAAAAACAGAAAGCTATTCAGCTTCTCTTTTGGTGGCCAGGCTTGAAAGCCCAAGTACAATCTTTTGTGAAGACTTGCGCCACCTGCCAGCGTAGTAAGGTACGCTCTCACAAGCCTGCCGGGTTGCTCCAACCTTTGTAGATTCCTCCGCGGACCTGGTCTGATGTCAGTGTGGATATCATCACCCAACTGCCTAAGACGAAAACAGGCTATGATGGATGCCATTGTCGCGTCTGTGGATCGTCTAAATAAAATGGTGCATTTTGCGCCTACGACCACCAAAGTGTCCGCTCAGGAATTTGCTATATTCGTTGACTGTGTGTGGAAACTGCACGGAGTGCCCGAGCGATTCGTGTCAGATCGCGACCCTCGCTTCACGGGTTACTTCTGGCGCGAAGTGTGCAGGCTTATTGGCACTAAGCAATCCTTATCCACGGCATTCCGCTCCCAAACCGATGGTCGAACAGAACGAATGAATCGTCTTTTGGAAGACGTGTTACGGCATTTCGTAAACCCCAGCCAGACTGACTGGGATAAGTATCTTGCTCCAGCGGAATACGCTGTGAACAATGCCTGTCATGAGTCCACCAAAAACACCTCTTTCTTCCTTAACTACGGTCAGCATCCCCGAGCACCTTTACAGGTGGGGAGGCCGGAACGCGTGCCGGCCGCAACAACCTTTACCGGTCACCTCCTGGAAGCTCAGCGGAGGGCTAGGCAATGCTTGGAGATTGCCCAGCAACGGCAAAAGGCGTGTGCTAATCGACATCGTCGAGATATATCCTTCGACGTGGGTGCTCAAGGGTGCTTCTGAGCACAAAGCACCTCTCCATGCGGGCTGTCGGTACGCATGAATTGCTGCCAAAGTGGGTTGGACCCTCTCGTGTAGTGCGCGGTATCAGTCCGGTCGCATATGAGCTGGAAAAAGCGGTACACTGGCAAATCCACAAGGTCTCTACGTGTCCCAGCTCGAACCACTCTATTCGGACGGTCGTGTCCAATCCCCCCCACCTCCCCTCGTCGTTGCGGACGAGGAAGAGTTTCAGGTGGAGGAGATCTTGTCTCACCGCGACAAACTCCGTGGGCGACGTTAGTCCCGAGAGTACCTTGTCAAGTGGCTAGATTATGGACCTGAGCACAATACGTGGGAACCGGCGGCCAATGTTGCCCATTGTCGCGCCGTTCTCCGCTAAGTATCTCGCTAAAGGGCATCCCCTTTGCGTCGTAGTACCACACACCCCAGTCGAAATTGAACTTTTCAGGTTCGTAGTGTCATGTCCTAGTTCCCGAGGACGTGAACACCTAAGTGAGGAGGAATGTAACGTCCCCGCCGTTACGGGACGCTTAACTCCGAGTTAAGCGCTATCTTGTAACCACTGATGCGCACGTGCCTGACGCGCGCGACGCGCGTGCGACGCGCGAGCGACCCGCGCAAGGTGTCGCGCGGTGTGACGCGCCTGCTGACGATGTGACGTGCAGGCGCGTCGCCTCCAGCAGAGGTGGCGAATCCTGAACTTCCAGAGCGGAGCTTCTCGACATTCCTGAATCTGCCGCCGGGCCCACAGTAACGTGTATGCGACACGTGTGGCGTGCCTGTGACGCCGCGCCACACCCGTGACCCACTGGCGGCGCCGCAAGCCGGCGCCGCAGGGCGCCGCTCGGCGGCGCCGCAGTCAGAGCGCCGCCGCTCGGCGGCGCCGCAGGACGGCCGCCGCTTCCGGAAGGGAGCCGCGTGGTCTGCCCTCGTACTAGATCCCCCTGTCGGGCCCGCCTCCCCCAGGTGGGCCTGAGACGAGCCTCCCAGAGACCCCTGGGGAGGGTGGCACATGAAGCACTACAAGTAGGGCTGAGAGCAGACTCGGGTCACCCGGTCAACATCAATGAAGCCCGCCAGAGAGAGAGGCGCAGCTCTGCTGCTGCCTGCTGCTGCAGCCCGTCGCCGCATCCCGTCGTCGCGGATCTTCATCGGCTCTGTGAGTAAGACTGTGACTGCAGTCGCTGGCCCATACCTGAGAGGTGAGCTGCTGCCTTTCGGCAGCGCCTCGGGGCAAGACTTCCGCTGTGTAGAACACGTGGTGCTTCACTGTGCTGGGGGTTTGTCTCTAAACCCCAGCAACCGAATTCAATAAGAAGTAAGTGACCCTTGACTGTGCTCCTAAGGGTCAGGAATGCTTCAGTCTGCCTGCCTGCTGGTTGAGGTGTGAAGTTGCGCGCTGCCTTGCTCGCTCGCTGGTGCACCAGTCTTGCGATGTCCTATATTGCGATATGGAGTGTGTGATTTGCTGACTGTCGGAGCCTGAATTGATCCCTCAGTGTCCTTCAGACAGCATGGTATCGCACACCTCCAGTGCGCGTCCAAGCCCTCCTCGGGAGGTAGAGCGGTCGGCTGCTGAGACAGCGGCTGCTGCGGAGCCAGCTGCTACGGCAGAAGCTGCTGCGGGGCAAGCCTTTGAGGAGCTGGGAGCCGAAGGCCATGAGGGCTTGTCGACGGCGGGGTTGCAGCGCACCCTCCTCGTGCAGGATCTGGCAGCAGCCCAGCCTACGTCGGACCCAGCTCAACACCAGCTCTTTACGAGGATCTGCGCGGAGCAGCGCGCCCTCCTCGTCCGGCAGCGCGCCAAAGAGCGGCATATGCAAGAGGTGGATCCTCGTTGCATCTGATACGCAAGAGCAGCGGCAACCCTGAGCATGGACTTGCCAGGGGCCATGCACTCAGATAGTGCTCCGGTCACGATGATGGGGGAGGGTTGCAGCCATGGCTCGATGAGATGGGTGAATGGTCCGTGTGCTCCAACACGGGGGCACGCGTGCGTCTCGCTGCTACCTATCTCCCTGGGGAGTCCCGGGAGTGGTGGAAAGACCCTGAAGAAGGGCTTGACGCCCGAGGAGGACAATGGCTGGGACTTCTTTTGCAGCTCGCTCACGTCCGCCTATGGCGACCCCACGCGGATCTGCGCGCCCGCAATGAGCTGGACGCTCTCCGCATGCAAGGCGAAGGGAGCGAGGGCTTTGAGCTCTATGTGCGGCGCTTCCGTCTGCTGCTGTCCAAGCTGCGCAGCAAGCCAATGAAGCCTATTGACCAATGCCAGCGATTCAAGGCTGGACTGCCTAATCGCTTCCGCAATTGGGTCGCGGTGGATTCCGCGACGGCGCAACCTGTCACGGACTTCAGCAAGATGGTGGAGCACGCCCGCAAGGTGCTCAGCACGCCGGACATTGCCGGTCCGGGCAAGCGTCCCCTGCTGGAGGCAGGCCATTCTGATGCAGACCGAGGCAAGAAGCGGTTCAACCCACGGCCGGGCTCGAACGCACGTCCGCAAGGCGATATTTCGAAGCCGCGAGTGGAAGGGGCTGGTTGTTTCCGGTGCGGTGACAAGGGCCACCTGCTCCTGGACTGCCCGGCTGCATCTTCCTCAAGGCCACTTCCACAGCGCCCGATGGGCCGGGACAAGGGCAGCTTCAAGGGTAAGCGTGATCGCCTGACCGTTGCCTCTGAGAGCAATCTCATTCAGCCAGAAGGCTTGAGCTATTTGATCTTGCTGGCATTGCTTGCCCGTCCACCAACATACCGGTTGTGCGCTCCATTTCTGCTTTGTTGCAAGGTCTGGAGGCCGGAGAGCCTATTTGTGTGGGTTGCCCGCAATGACTTGCAAGTGGCTGCTGATGTCTATCTGAGCTGGCCTGAGTGCCGTCGGCCTGAATTTTTTTTGTTCTATATTGTGCCACAGAAGCACGGCGCGATTGATGGAGCTCCGCTGGGGATGTCGCTGTTGTGCTCGCGAGGCGGGACACCGGCTCCTTAGGCGTAGTGTCGATGCCACTCAGCGTAGGCCTTACCCAACAGCGGTCAGGGTATATGTCGCTCGCACCCCATTCCTTGCCAGTGTCCATGGGGGACACACTATGCTTTTTGAGGGGCTGGTTGCTGCGGCACCAGCTAGGATCCTCATAGACTCCGGGGGCATCACTGTCCTTCGTCAATAGGGATTTGGTGTGCTCCACTGGCTTGCTTTTGCACGTACATGGTCTGCCTAGGGTGACATTGGCCGATGGCCACCCAACCGATGTGTTCAGTCTGTGCAAGGTTCCCATTCGCATCCAGCAATACAATGCCGAGGTGCCTTATTACGCCATTGCGCTAACTGTCGCACTTGATGTGATATTTAGAGATGACTGGCTTCGTGCCACATCTGCATGCCTTGATTTTGAACGCTAGACTTGCACTGTACAACGTGGCGCACGGCGCTTTGTCCTTTGCAAGAAGCTTCCCTGTGCACCGCCGCTGCCGGCAGGGGCTTCCATTCTGCTGTCCGCCATGCAGATGAAGCGCTTGGGTTCACAAGAAACCTGTGCAGATGGCATTCCTTGTGATGGTGGCGTTGAGTGACGAGACTAAGCCTGACTTGTGTGTGAATGCTGCGGTTTCACATGGCGGGGTTCTTGATAAACTGCTGGAAGAATCTGCGGATGTGTTTCTCGACTCTCTTCCGGACGGTCTGCCTCCTCATCGAGGAGTGGCTCATACCATTCCATTGGAGCCAGGCGCCAACCCGCCTTACCGTCCCATGTACTGGCTGAGCCCTCTCCAATTCCGAGAAATGCAATCCCAGGTTGGGGATCTGCTGGGCAAGGGCTACATTGAGCCATCTCCGTCGTCGTACGGAGCACCTATCCTCTTTGTCAAGAAGAAGGATGGCAGTCTACGGATGTGCATCAATTATCGGGCTTTAGATAAGCTTACTATCTTGAACCGATACCCATTGCCGCGGATAAATGATCTGTTCGATTGGCTTGCAGGGGCTACTGTGACGTTCTGATCCCTATACAGACAATTAGGGACTAGGACGTCCTTATTTGTTTCGGTCGCTGGGGTTTAGAGACAAACCCCCAGCACAGTGAAGCACCACGTAGACACGCAGCCGAATAACTTGCCCTGAGGCGCCGCCGACAGGCGGCGACTCACCTCTCGGTACGGGCCAGCAGCTGTCCCCAGAGGGAGCAGCCACAGTCTACCTTAAGGAAAGCCGATGAAGATCCGCAGGGACGCGTTGCGGCGTCGGGCTGCAGCAGCAGGCAGCAGCAGGCCTGCGTGGACAAGCTGCGGCAGCAGGCGGCAGCAGGGCTGCGCGCCTCTCTCTCGCATGGGCTTTGCTGACTTGGACCGCGTGCCCTGAGGCAGGTCTCAGCCCTACTTATAGTGCTTCATGTGCCACCCTCTCCAGGGGTCTCTGGGAGGCTCGCCTCAAGGCCCACCTTCGAGAAGGCGGGCCCGACAAGGGGGATACGACCGTGAGGGCGGCGGCGCCGCCCTGCGCGGCGTGGTGCCGCCCTGCGCGGCGCGGCGCCGTCAGGCGCATTACAGCGCCACNCCGGCGAGCCGCGGCGCGCCGCGCGTCACTGTCGCGCATCGCCCACGTGTCGCACGCCAACGATACTGGGGCCGCGTGCCATTACTACGCGTTAGCGTTTAACCCAAGGTTAAACGTCACGTAACGGTGGGGACGTTACAGCTACTGTGTTTAGCTCCCTGGACCTGGCAAATGGGTATCACCAGATTCAAACCACGCCTGCAGATGTTCCATAGTCGGCGTTAAGTACGCCGCTTGGACATTTTCACTTCAAGGTGCTGAGCTTTGGTTTGACTAATGCACCGGCTACGTTTCAGGCGGTGATGTCGAGGGCCTTTGGCCCCCTGCTCTACCACTTTGTGCTGGTTTACTTGGATGACATACTGGTGTTCAGCAAAACGCCTGAAAATCACGTGAGGCACCTGCGCCGAGTGCTGCAATTGCTGCGTGAGAATCAATTGTATGCCAAGAAATCCAAGTGCGCATTAAATCAGCCAGAACGGGATTGGCCTGTGTCACGGAATTTACCTACAGTGCACTCCTTTTTGGGAGTCGCAAATTACTTCCGTAAGTTACAAGGCTATGGGAACTTGGCACTTCCTCTTACGAAGCTGACTCGTAAGGACGTACCTTGGGAGTGGTCGCTCAAATGCCAGAGGGCATTTGAGGGATTACAGCAGGTGCTGACATCTCCGCCTGTGCTGGCCTTTCCTTGTGAAGGTCGTGCCATATGAGCATCTGTGATGCCTCTTTGAGCGGCATTGGTGCCGTGCTCTTGCAAGAAGGCCACACGTCAGCGTTTGAGAGTCGCCTGCTGATCCTTGCAGAGCGAAATTACACTACGGGCGAGCAGGAATTGCTGGCTGTGGTGCACGCCTTGCGTGTCTGGCGTTGCAACCTGGACGTAGCCGCGGCGCGCCGCACGTCACCGTTGCGCGTCGCCCACGTGTGGCACACGCCAACGATACTGGGCCGCGCGCCTTTACTACGCGTTAGCGTTTAATCCAAGCATAAACGTACGTAACAGGTGGGGACATTACACTTTGGCCCCCTAGACCTGCTTGCAAGATTCTGCGGAGCATGTCCAAGGCCTCTTCCATTACAAAATGATTCTGTGCTGGCTTATTTGGACGACATACTGGTGTCCAGCAAAACGCCGGACACGTGGGGCACCTGCGCCAAGTGCTGCAGTTGCTGTGTGAGATTTAAACGTATGCCAAAAGGTCCATGTGCGCGTTCAAACAGCCAGAGCTGGCCTAATTTGGGAATATCGTGGGCAAAGACGGCATACGTGTCGTCCCAAAAAAGACTTCCGTCGTACGAAATTGGCCGGTGCCACGATAAAGAACACCGGTTCTGTAACGTCCCCACCCGTTACGTGACGTTCGACCGAACGTTTAACCTTGGGTTAAACGCTAACGCGTAGTAACGGTGCGCGGCCCAGTATCGTCAGACTCCCGCGCCCGGCTGATGTGTGCGACACGTGGTCGACGCGCGACGGTGATGCACATCGCGCCAGAAGAGGAGCTGCTCGGCGGTCTGCCGGCGGTGCCGCCGCCACATCGTCCCGCACAGCCGGAGCCGCCTCCGCATCGCCCCTGCGCCACTGGAGCCGCCGCCGCATTGCCGCCGCGCCCCACGGTGCCGCCGGACTCGTAGTTACACGCTTGTGACGCGTGTGGCGCCGCGACGCGCCTGGCTGCGCCGCTTCCAGAAGCAAGCCGCGTGGCTTGGCTCTCGCGAGCCTGCCCTCACAATGGTATCCCCCTGTCGGGCCCACCTTCCCGAAGGTGGGCCTTGAGGCGAGCCTCCCAGAGACCCCTGGGAAGGGTGGCACATGGAGCACGATAAGTAGGGCTGAGACCAGACTCGGGGTACCTGGTCCAAGTCAGCGAAGCCCAGGCGAGAGAGGCGCACAGCTCCGCTGCCGCCTGCTGCCGCAGCTCGTCGACGCAGCCCCGCTGCTGCCTGCTGCTGCAGCCCGACGCCGAAACCCGTTGCTGCGGATCTTAATTGGTTCCCCTGTAAGTATACGTTCTTCCAAGTAGACTGGGGTTGCTCCCTTTGGGGACAGTTGCTGGCCCCTACCGACAGGTGAGTCGCCGCTTGTCGGCGGTGCCTCAGGGCAAGGTATTCCGCTGCGTGTAAACGTGGTCCTTCCTGTGCTGGGGATCTCGTTTCTGAACCCCAGCGACCGAATACAATAAGGACGTCCTAAACCCTAATGGTGTGTATAGGGATCAGAACGTTCACAGGTTCTTTGGCACCGTGTAAACTGATCCAGCTCAAGTACATGCTCGCAGCTTCCTGAAATTGACTGGAAGGTACCCATACAAGGAGAGGCCCTTTGTCAACCAGCGCTTGCAGAAGCCCACGCACAGAGCGTATTACTGGCACAGCAGACTTTGGACATACTCGTCTCACAAGTTCAATAAGCATTTCCACATCATGCCGCTGAAATTTCCACAAGGGGGATACAGAGAGGCATTTATTTCGCCTTTACCCTTGCACTGGCCCTTTGGGCGTGTTGAGGCCGGCGTAGACGGCGCTGGAGGCTTTGGCGGCTGCGGGCACTCTCGTATACGGTGCCCCTTCGAGCCGCATCGGTGGCACACCCGATCTTCCTCCGGGACAAATTTCACTTGCCCCTTGGGCAGCATCATCCGAGGCGGCGGCCGACGTCTACCACCGCAGCCATTCCTAGGCTTGAGACGCTTCACAATCGAAGGCCCCGGCGCACCACGGTCCTCGCCACGAAGCAGGCGCTTTCTTGTAGGATACATTAAAATTGACTGGCGGGCCTGCTGAATGAACTTAGCCAAGGATGTTACAGCTTCAGACGTGATTTTGTCCCACTAAGACAACACTGCCACGTGATATGGGAGACCCGCCTTGAACCGTTGGACTTGGTCCTTGGCGTCCATCTTGCCGCATTCCATCAACAACAATTGAGATAGGCGTACAGAATCCTCGAAGTCATCCTCCACGATACGAATGTCAGCCAAGGATGTTACAGCTTCAGACGTGATTTTGTCCCACTGGGACAACACTGCCACGTGATGCGGGAGACCCGCCTTGACCGTTGAACTTGGTCCTTGGCGTACATCGTGCCGCATTTCAACAACAACAGTTGATATCAGCGTAAATAATCCTCGAAGTCATCTTCCACCATACGAATGTCATCGAGTTGATTGCGGCCATTACGCTCCGCGTACACTTCGCCGTGCAGCGTGGTGAGCGAGTGCGTGATAATTCCCTCGTGTTATACACGCTGGGCGTGGAGGACGACTTCGTGGCCTCCAACGCTGCGGAGGTATCTCCCGTGAGGTACGTGGCTGCAGTCCCCACACGGAATGCTACAGGTGCCTCACAGAGCACAAATCGCGCATTCATCGCGCGGAACCAGGCGGCGGGGCTGCCTTGCCCATCATACTTCAGAAGGCTGGTACGGCTGGGCACGCCCCGACCATGTACCGTGGCTAACTTTAGCCCTGAGGCGTTGAACTTGCTGTCCCCCCGCGCACAAAGGGGAAATAAGCGTTCGTAATTCGTCACACAGCACCCTTGACACGGGGTTCACGTGCCGATCCCCACCCGGGATCGCAGCCTCAACGTGCTCCCTCAGGCGCTCTAGGCGCCGCGTGAAGCATTCCTGACCCTCTGATCTTGGTCAGACACGAGTGTGCGTGTATTGGTTGCATCTGCAAACCATGGGTCGGTGCTATACCCATTGCGAATACGCACATACAGCTCAGAGAGGTTGGCGGGTGGCTGCCGAGCAGCTCCACGAGTAGGCCGCACGTCTGCGGTCTGAACACCTGTAGCGTGCAAGACAGCTGCCACATCAGCCCCTGCAATGTTGCGGCTCACCGGATCCGCGACATTCAATCTTCCAGGGCGGTACACCCACTGGAGTTTGAATATGGCCAACAACTCTGCCCACCTTGTTTGACGCCTGCTCAAATGCTGTTGTGTGTGAAAGTAGGTCAACGGGCAGTGATCCGTTACGACCGTGAATTCAACACCCTCGAGATAGCATCGCCACACACGTAAGGCGTGCACAACAGCAAGGAGCTCTTGCTCCCCCGTAGTATAGTTGCGCTCTGCCGGACGAAGCAGGCGACTCTCAAATGCTACGGGGTGACCCTCCTGCAAGAGAACGGCACCAATACCGATCAATGAGGCGTCACAGATTACTTCAAATGGCACGCCTTCTCGAGGCAAGGCCAAAACGGGTGAATTAACCAGGACCCGTTTTATGTCCTCGAATGCCTTCTGGCACTCGGACGTCCACCCCCATGGTACGTCCTTACGAGTGAGCTTCGTAAGAGGACTTGCCATACTTCCGTATCCTTGCAGGAACTTGCGGAAGTAATTCGCGAATCCTAAGAAGGAACGCAATGTTGGCACATTCTTTGGCACCGGCCAGTCCTTTACTACAGCAGTCTTTTTGGGGTCGACGCGAACCCCGTCTTTGCCCACTACGTGCCCTAGATATGTCAGCTCAGGCTGATTAAAGGCACACTTGGATTTCTTGGCATACAACTTGTTGTCACGGAGCAGTTGCAGCACTTGCCGCAGGTGCCGCACGTGATCCTCCGGCGTTTTACTGAACACCAGAATATCATTCAAGTAGACTAGTACGAAATCGTACAGTAGGGGGCCAAAGACCTTCGTCATTACCGCCTGAAATGTGGCAGGTGCGTTGGTCAAGCCAAAGCTGAGCACCTTAAACTGGAAGTGACCGATTGGCGTACGGAACGCCGACTTTGGCACGTCCTCAGGGGTAATGCGTATTTGGTGATAGCCGCTTTGCAAATCAGGAGAGCTGAACACTTTAGCTCCCTCAAGACGATCGAACAGATCATCGATTCGCGGCAGCGGATACCGGTCCTTGACGGTGAGCTTGTTTAGGGCTCGATAGTCGATGCACATTCGAAGACTACCATCCTTCTTCTTGACGAAGGATGGTAGTCTTGACGAAGAGAATCGGTGCACCGTACGGCGACTGGGAAGGCTCAATATGGCCTTTCCTTAGCAAATCCTGCACTTGGGATTGCATCTCGCGGAATTCGAGAGGACTCAGTCGATACATAGGACGGTACAGCGGCGCAGCGCCGGGCTCCAAGGGAATTGTGTGAGCCACGCCTCGATGAGGAGGGAGACCGTCTGGCAATACATCAGGGAATACATCCGAGAATTCTGCCAACAACTTGTCAAGAGCCGGACCATGTGAGGCCACATCACTCACTGCTACTGAGTCAGGGGGAGACTCAACACTCATTACCACCACCAGATACACGGGCGACGCCGGTTCTGCGTGAAGAAGCTTCTTGAACTGTATAGCCGACAGCTGGATAGAGGAAGCATTCACAGATGGTGGTGCGCGGGGAACGTCTTTGTGCAGCACAAAACGACGAGTACCGCGTTGACCAGAGCAAGTCCACGCATCAAAGTCGAGCTGGGCCGCAGTGGTAGAAAGCCAATCGTCGCCCAAAATCACATCAAAGCCCGGCGCCAACTCAATGACAAGGCAAGACACAACGGTCTTATACTGTTGGATGCGTATGGGGACACGACAGTAGCCCATGACTTCGGCAGTTTGTCCATTTGCCAGTGTAGCTTGAGAGACAGAAATAGGCTTTACGATAAAACCATTGTCTTTCACAAAATTCGTACTGACGCAGGAGACAGTGGCCTCTGTGTCTATAAGGATCTGGACCGCCTGACCGGCTACCAGTCCTGAAAACACCATTGTTGGCGCTGCGGCAGCGACTGCCGAGGCACTTACTACGGTACGAATACATTGCCGAGCTACATATACTAACAGTTTCTTTGAGGGGCCTACTACGTCTTCAACTCCCGACTTCACTTGGGGGCGCTTCGCCACGTGGCGACACAACAACACCAGCCCCGACGGAGGGTGAGGGTTCACTCCTCGACTGCACGGCACAATGAAGAACACCGGTTCTTTAGCACCATGGAAACTGATCCAGCTCAAGTACATGCTTGCAGCTTTCCGCAACTGATTGGAAGGAACCCACACAACAAGGGGACTTTCGTTCACCAGTGCTGACTTCAGCGCATGCATAGAGCGTACTACTGGCATAACAGACAGCGGACACTCTCGTCCTAGGCGTTCGAAAAGCATTTCCACATCATGCTGATGGAACACCCACAAAGGTGAAAGGGAGGGGCACTCACTTTTGCCTTTACCCTTATCCTTATAGCCCTTCGGGCGGGTCGAGGCCGGCTTGGTGGGTTGGGACTTGGGAGGCTGCAGGCAGTCTCGAATCCGGTGCCCCTTCTCACCGCACCTGAAGCAGGCTCTGTCCCCCTCTGGGACGAACTTCGCTAGAGCCTTGGCTGGCGCCGACTTTGCTGATGGCCCAGGCTTACCACTTGGCTTGAGGCCGGACTTCGGCTTGAATCGCTTTGCAGTTGAAGGGCCCGCTTTGTCGCCATCTTCCTCACGGAGGAAGCGCTTGCGAGTGGGGTACATCGAGTATGATTGTCGAGCTTGCTCGATAAGCTTCTCCAAGCTTGTTACAGGTTGAAAAGTCGTTTTGTCAACCTGCGACAGCGCCGCTGTGTGCGGGGGCAAACCACTTTGAAGCGCTGAACCTGGTCTCTGGCATCCATTGAGCCACACTTGACCAGGAGCATGTGAAACCTTCTCACATAATCCTCAAAATCATCCTCTCGCATGCGAATGGCGTCAAGCTCGTTGCGTGCCTTCAGCTCTGCATGGACCTCTCCGTACATTGACGTCAATGACCTCGTGAAGAAGTCCCACGTATTGAAAACACCGGGGGTTGAAGACAACTTCACCGATTCCCACCACGTGGCAGGATCTCCGGTCAGGTACGTGGCAGCGATCCCGACGTGCGATGTTGGAGGCGCCTCGCACAGAGCGAACCATGCCCGCATGTCGCACAACCAAGCTGCAAGACTGCCCTGCCCGCTGAATTTAGCAGGCTGACATGGCTGGGCACGGCCCAGCCGAGCGCCATGGCTGACTCTCGCCTTGAGGCGTTGAATCCGTTCATCGCCCGCACACACCCGGGCGATCAGGGTTCGAACTTCGGCGCACAGCAGATTGGCCAGTGCCTCCCCACCGGGAACGGCAGTCTTCAGCTGCTCCTTTAGGCGTTCGAGACGCCGCGCCTCTTCAGAGGTCAGCCCCTCTGGGCCAGGTGTACGGAGCTGCGCTAGGTCATCGACGACATCCTCAACTCCAGGAGGAGGTACGGTTCGCGGAGGAGGGTTGGGTGGTGCACTCGACTCCTCCGACTCCATTCCTTTACGCCAACACACTGAGGGATCAAGTCAGCGGCTAGGGTAGGGAACAACGGTTGAGACGGTACTACCACGATGATACTCAGCTAGGCCGGGGCCCCGGAAGAGCCAAGCAATCATGGCAGCGCACCAAGCATTCCCCCAGATCGCGAGCCGTACGAGCAACTGAGGGAGGGACCAGGACTGGAGTACGGACCAGCCTCTGGCAGACTGTCAGACTTCGCCGCCCAGCGGCGGTCGGTTTCAACTCCTTGCCACACGGCAGGCAATCCGCCGACCGCAGAAGGTTACGCAGCAAAGTACTGACCTGGCACTACGGCTTTCTGCCGGGGTGGTGGAGGATCTGCCGCCATTGCCGACCCCGGTCACGTGGATGCAGCGGGCGATAGGATGGTCAGCACCAGTCGACCGGCGATGCAGACCCACGGATACACTCTGGCACGAGAACTCAAGTCACACAGGACTAATCAGTACCAGCACAGCAGAAGGAACCTTGCACTGCAGGAACCTTGCACTGCAGCCGTATGACGAGGCTAGTCAGATGCAAGGACGCCTCTGATACCAGTGAAGCATTCCTGACCCTTAAGACACAGTCGAGGGTCAGTTATGTCCTGATTGAGTTCGGTCGTTGGGGTTTTAAGACAAACCCCCAGCACAGCGAAGCACCTCGTGTATCACACAGCGGAAGTCTTGGCCTGAGATGCTGCCGACAATCAGCAGCTCACCTCTCAAGTGCGGGCCAGCGACTGCAGTCACAGTCTTACTCACAGAGAGCCGATGAAGAGCCGCCACGACGGGATGCGGCGACGGGCTGCGGCAGCAGGCAGCAGCAGGGCTGAGTCGGCTGGCTGCGGCAGCAGGCGGCAGCAGGGCTGCGCCTCTCTCTCGCGGGCTTCACTGAGATTGACCGAGTTACCCGAGTCTGCTCTCAGCCCTACTTGTAGTGCTTCACGTGCCACCCTCCCCAGGGGTCTCTGGGAGGTTTCATCTCAGGGCCCACCTCGGGAAGGCGGGCCCGACAAGGGGAATCTAGTACGTGGCCAGGCCACGCAACTTCCATCTGGAAGTGGCGGCCAGTGGCGACCAATGGCGGCCAACGGCGGCCAGCCTACGGCGCCGCCGGGCGGCGGCGCTCTGACTGCGGCGCCGCCGAGCGGCGGCGTCCTGCGGCGCCGGCTTGCGGCGCCGCCAGTGCGTCACGGGTGTGGCGTGGCGTCACGGGCGCGCCACACGTGTCACATACACGTCATTACGGGTGTGTCGGCAGATACCAGAATATGCCGAGGAGCTTCTCTCCGGAAGTCCAGGATTCGCCACCTCTGCTGGAGGCGGCGCGCCTGTGCGTCACATCGCTGACAGGCGCGTCAACCCGCGCGTCACCTCGCGCGGGTCACTCGCGCGTCACATGCGCGTCGCACGCGTCAGGCACGTGCGCGTCAGTTGGTTACACGGTAGCGCGAACTCGGAGTTAAGCGTCCCGTAACGGCGGGGACGTTACACCGCGCCTCGGCGGAAGTCAGACCGTCCAGTCCGGGCGCTTGGAGCTCCGCCAGCTCGTTCGCCACCTTCTCGACCTCGGCCGGTGGTACTGCCGGCGAAGGGGCGCTACGTTGCGCACTTGAGTCCGCGGACTCCATGTATTTACACCAAAGTACTGAGGACCGAGTCAGTGACGGGCATAGGACATACCGCGAAGACAATACTATACTATTATGACTGAGCAAGCTGGTGCCTCAGGCAATCAAAGCAATCATGGCAGCGCGCAAGTCATATCCCCAAATCGTAAAGCCGCACGCGCAGCCGAGGGAGGGGCCAGGACTGGGTACGGACCAGCCTCTGGCACGGAGCCAGACTTCGCCGCCCAGTGGCGATCGGTTTCACCTCCTTGTCATACAGACAAGCAATCCGCTGACCGTTGATGTTTACGCAGGCGAAGTACTGACCTGGCAATTGCGTTTGCCGTTGAGGTGGAGGACAAGTCGACATTGGCCGTCCGGACGCGTGGATGAAGCGGGTGAGTGGACAACAACACCAATTGGCCTGCCGATGCAGATCCACGAGTACACTCTGGCAAGGGATTTCATTTCACAAGAGAATAATCAGTGCCAGAGCATCAGGAAAAACCTTGCATTGTCAGCCGCATCATCACAACACACGAAGCTACTTAAAAGCAAAGACTCCTTTGATAGCGATGGGACGTCCTGATCCCTATACACACAGTGAGGGCTTAATACGTCCTGATTGAAATTCGGACCTAGGGGTTCAGGGACTACCCCGCCTACAGAGTGATACATCAGTGCACACAGAACGCGTACGCGCATACCGTGCAGCGGAACTTCTACCCTGAGGCACCGCCAGAAGGCGGCGACTCTGCTAAGGGTCTCGCTTGGTAGCTGTTCCCAGATGGGGCGCAACCATGGCACTTACGGAGAGCCGGCGATGGATGCAGCGACGAGCTGCGGCGACGGGCTGAGCAGCAGACGGCAGCCGCAGGGCTGTGGCGGCGACTGCGGCAGCAGCAAGCAAGGCTGAGCCTCTCGCGGCGTCACTGGTCCGACTGAGCAGTCTGGCCTCGGCCTATTACTGATGCCCTCCACCTGCCACCCTCCCCCCGAGAGTATGACGAGGGGTCGCCCCAGGGCCCATTCTTGAAGGGACGGGCCCATCAAGGGGGACCACGAAGTAGCGTGGGTGACGAGGGGTGTAACGTCCCCGCCGTTACGGGTCGCTTAACTTCGAGTCAAGTGCTAACGTGTGACCCCTGACGCGCACAAGACTGACCTCTGATACCAAATGGGACGTTCTGAGCCCTACGCAGACAGTTAGGGGTTAGGACGTCCTTATTGGGTTCGGTCGCTGGGGTTTAGAGACAAACCCCAGCACAGCGAAGAACCACGTGTACCACGCAGCGGAATACCTTGCCCTGAGGTGTAAGGAACCTCGCCTACACACGCAGGTAGTGTAACGTTCCCTCCGTTTGGGAGTGCCAACGGTGCCGGTAACCTTACATGTTTGTATTTGTATTTGCCGCGGGAACGCTTCAACGGTCCCGGCTCCGCCCCGGCGCCGCGGCCCGAGGGCCCGGTCCCGTATCACACGTGCTCCGCCCCCGGCGCCGCGGCCCGCGGCCCCGGTTCCATACTGCACGTGTTCCGTCCCCGGCGCCGCGGCCCGCAGCCCCGGTTCCGTACCGTACTTGCGCCGCCCCCCCAACGCCGTGGCCCGAACCGCCGCGAGGCGCCGCCCGAGGCGCCCCGTCGCGCCCCGGGAGGGGGTGCCCCCTAAGGCGCCCCTCCATCTTGTTGGTGCCACCTCAGGCGCCCCGTCGCCTCTCATTGGTGCTTGTCTGAAGCGCCGCTGTTGCGCTTCCTTGGTGCCGCCAAGAGGCGCCCCTTCGCGCCCCCTTGGCGCCACCCGAGTCGCCGCGTCGTGCCGCCCCAGGCGCCGCGTCGCGTCACCCGAGGTGCCGCATCGCGCCTCCTCGGCGCCACCCGAGGCACCCCGTCGTACCTCATTGGCTTTGCCAAGGCGCCCCTCCGCGCCGTCCCATAGCGCCGCGTTCACGCGCCGATTTGCGCCTCCTTCGAGCCGCCCAAGGCGCCGCTTCGCGCCTCCTTGGAGCCGCCCAAGGCGCCGCTCTCCGTGTCCCCTTCGCCCGGCCCGCCCCCTCGGGGGAGGGCCTTGGGGGCGACCCTCGTCACACCCTCGGGGGAGGGGTGGCAGATGGAACGCTATATAAGTAGTAGGCCTCGGCCGGGCTCGCCAGTCCGACCAGCGCCGAGAGAGACACAGCCCTGCTGCTGCCTAGCCAGCTCCGCTGCTGCCTGCTGCCGCCGCCGCCGCCGCCACAGCTCTGCTGCTGCCGCCTGCTGCCCAGCCCGTCGCCGCAGCTCGTCGCTGCCGCCCCGCCGGCTCTCTGTAAGTCTATGGTAGAGTCACCGCCCTAGGGCGGTGCCTCAGGGTAAGACTTCCGCTGCGCTCTATGCGCATATATGCGTTGGCGTTCTCCTGTATGAGGGTTGTCCACTAAACACCCTATGCTTTAATCTAAACCAGGACATTCTGACCCCTTCTGTGTGATTAGGGGCAGAGATGTTACAGGTAGGATGAGCAGTCCTTCCTTATTGAGTTCGGCTGTAGGGAGTTTAGGGACCAACCCACCACACAGGCAAAGTACTAGCGCATAGGCGCAGCGGAAGACAGGCCCTGTGGCGCCGGCGTCTGGCGGCATCTCCATCTCTTGGGCGCAGGCCGGCGCAGCAGGCCTGTACTGAACCAGCCGTTTGGTTAAGCCACACGGCTCTGTTGCTATTACATGACCGACTATTTGGGACAAGTGGGGCCGCCAGGTGGCGGGCTGGCTTGCTGCGCAAGGGCCCACCCGGAGGTGGGCCCCGCCATTCGAAATATCCCTCGATGATTTGCCCATTCTAACGAAGCATCTTGGGCCCGCCGCAAGGCGGGCCTTGGGGCAACCCGCTCACACCTGGAGGGGGGGTGGCACGGGGAAGCACAAGGAGCCCTGGGGGCTGAGGCTAAAAAATCAGCTGGTGAAGCCCAGGAGCAGCCTTGCCGCTGCTCGCCACCAAAGCCGCCGCCGCACTCTGCCGTGGTGCCTGCTGCGCCGGCCTGCGCCCAGGAGGTGGAGTCGCCGCCGGACGGCGGCGCCACAGGGCCTGTCTTCCGCTGCGCCTATGCGCTAGTGCTTTGCATGTGTAGAGGGGTGGTCCCTAAACTCCCTACAGCCGAACTCAATAAGGACTGCTCACCCTACCTGCGTGTGTAGGCGACATTCCTTACAATTTGGTATCAGAGATGTAATGCATCGGCCGTTTGATTAAGCCACACGGCTCTGTTGCTATTACATGACCTACTATTTCGGACAAGTGGGCCGGCCAGGTGGCGGGCTGGCTTGCCGCGCAAGGGCCCGCCCGGAGGTGGGCCCCGCCATTCGACATACCCCTCGATGATTCGCCCGTTCAAAAGGAGGATCTTGGGCCCGCTGCAAGGCGGGCCTTGGGGCGACCCGCTCACACCCCTGGAGGGGGGGTGGCACGGGGAAGCACATGGAGCCTTGGGGGCTGAGGCTCAACAATCAGTTCGAAGCCGGTGAAGCCCAGGAGCAGCCTTGCCGCTGCTCGCCGCCGCAGCCGCCGCCGCACTCTGTTGCGGGGCCTGCTGCGCCGGCCTGCGCCTAGGCGGTGGAGTCGCCGCCGGACGGCGGCGGCACAGGGCCTGTCTTCCGCTGCGCTAGTGCTTCCTGTGTAGTGGGTTGGCTCCTAAACCCCTACAGCCAGACTCAACAAGGACTGCTCTATCTACGTGCGTGTTTAGGGCGAGGTACCTCACAACGTGGCGCACGGCGCTTTGTCCTTTGCAAGCAACTTCCCTGTGCACCGCCGCTGGCGGCAGGGGCTTCATTCTGCTGTCCGCCATGCAGATGAAGCGATTGATTCACAAGAACACTGTGCAGATGGCATTTCTTGTGATGGTGGCGTTAAATGACGAGTCTAAGCCTGACTTGTGTGTGAATGCTGCGGATTCACATGGCGGGGTTCTCGATAAGCTGCTGGAAGAGTGTGCAGATGTGTTTCCCGACTCTCTTCCGGACGGTCTACCTCTCACCGAGGTGTGGCTCATACAATTCATTGGAGCCAGGCGCTCACCCGCCTTACCGTCCCATGTACCGGCTGAGCCCTCTCGAAATTCGAGGAATGCAAACCCAGGTCGAGGACCTGCTGGCGAATGGCTACATTGAGGCCTCTCAGTCGCCATACGGAGCACCCATCCTCTTTGTCAAAACGAAGGATGGCACTCTACGGAGTGCATTGATTACCGGAATTTGAATAAGCCTACTATCGACACCCATTGCCTCGAATAGACGATCTATTCGATTGGCTTGCAGGGGCTACCGTGTTAAGCTCCTTGGACCTGGCAAGTGGGTATTACCAATTCCGAATCACGCCTGCCGATGTTCTGAAGTCGGCGTTCCGTACGCCACTTGCACGCTTTCAGTTCAAGGTGCTGAGCTTTGGTTTGACCAATGCACCGGCTACATTCCAGGCGGTGATGTCGAGGGTCTTTGGCCCCCTGCTCTACCATTCTGTGCTGGTTTACTTGGACTATATCCTGGTATTTAGCAAAATGCCTGAGAACGTGAGGCTCCTGCGCCAAGTGCTGCAGCTGCTGCGTGAAAATGAAATGTATGCCAAGCGGTCCAAGTGCGCATTTAACCAGCCAGAGCTGACATATCTCGGGCATGTCGTGGGCAAGGACGGCATAAGTGTCGACCCCAAAATGACTTTGGTCGTACGGGATTGTCCTCGGCCACGGACTGTACCTGCATTGCGCTCCTTTCTGGGCTTTGCAAAGTACCTCCGTAAGTTCCTACAAGGCTATGGGAACTTGGCACTTCCTCTTACGAAGCTGACTCGTAAGGACGTACCTTGGAAATGGTCGTCCGAATGCCAGAGTGCATTTGAGGGGATCCAGCAGGCGCTGACGTCTCCGCCTGTGCTGGCCTTTCCTCGTGAAGGCGTGCCATATGAACTCGTCTGCGATGCCTCTTTGACTGGCATTGGTCCCGTGCTCTTGCAAGAGGGTCACCTGTTAGCGTTTGAGGGTCGCCTGCTGATACCTGCAGAGCGCAATGACAGTAAGCGCGAGCAGGAATTGCTGGCTGTGGTGCACGCCTTACGTGTCTGGCGTTGCTACCTGGAAGGTGTGGCATTCACGAATGTCACGGATCATTGCCCGTTTACATATTTCCACACGCAGCAGCATTTGACTCGGCGTCAAGCTCGATGGGCGGAGTGCATGGCACAATTCGATTTCCGGTGGGTTCATCGCCCTGGACGTCTTAATGGTGCGGACCCTGTGAGTCGCAACATTAGCGGCGCTGATGCGTTGGCTACCTTGACTGCTTCTGGAGTGCGGGCTGCTGGCCTGCGTCCGACTCGTCAAGCTTCTCCGCTATGCACGGAAGACCTCTCTGAGATCTATGTCCGTATCCGTCAAGGGTATGGCACCGACCCGTGGTTTGCTTGGCCGCCAACGTGAGCACCCTCACTGATGACAAAGGCTTTTGGTGGCAAGGTGACGCTATATTGTGGTCCCGGACTGCAATACCTTGCGCACTGACATAATGCAGGAGCTGCATGATACGCCTTACAGTGGTCATTTGGGAATGAGCAAAATTTAAAAGGCTGTGCGACGCCTCTTTCGTGGACGGGATTTTCAGCCCAGGTGCGCGCTTTTGTGGTCAGCTGTGCCACATGCCAGCGAAGTAAGGCAACCTCTAGCAAGCCTGCCGGATTTCTTCAGCCCTTGCAGATTCCGGAGCGAAATTGGTCTGATGTCAGTGTGGATATAATCACACAATTGCCTAAGACGCGGAACGGCTATGATGCCATTGTCGTCTTTGTGGATCGCTTGAGTAAAATGGTGCGTTTTGCTCCCACAACTACGCGGATTTCGGCGAAGGATTTCGCTGGCATCTTTGTGGATACGGTGTGGAAGCTGCATGGAGTACCTGAGAGGCTGGTCTCGGACCGCGATCCTCGCTTTCTAGGTCACTTCTGGAAAGAAGTTTGCAAACGGCACGGAACAGGCCATGTCCACAGCCTTTCATCCACAAATTGATGGCCACACGGAGCGAATAAACCGAGTACTCGAGGACATGTTGAAGCACTTTGTCAACCCCAGCCAGACTGACTGGGATGAGTAATTGGCTCCGACTGAATATGCTTTGACCACTGCCTTTCATGCGTCCACAAAGGAGACTCCACTCTTCCTCAACTATGGTCAGCATCCCCGAGCTCCACTTCAGGTGGGGAGGCTGGAACGGGTTCCCGCCGCGGTAGCCTTTACTGGGACTCTCTTGGAGGCTCAGAGACGAGCTCGGCAATGGGAAGTTACCCAGAGTTGCCAGAAGGCTTATGCTGACAGACATCGGAAGTACGTGTCCTTCGATGTTGGTGCGCAAGTGCTGCTTAGCACGAAGCACATATCCTTGCGGGCTGTAAGTACGCGCAAGTTGCTGCCCAAGTGGGTTGGACCATTTGCAGTAGTACGCCTTGTGGGCAAGGTGTCCTACGAGCTGAAGACACCGGTGCATTGGAAGGTCCATAATGTATTTCATGTGTCTGCTGAGGGCCTTCCTTTCGGATGGTCGTGTCCAACCGCCCCCACCTCCACTACTGATCGAGGATGATCTTGAGTTTGAGGTGGAAGAGATCTTGTCTCACAGGGACAAGCCTTGAGGGCGTATGACCCGTGAGTATCCGGTGAAGTGGCTCGGGTATGGGCCTGAGCAGCACAAGACGTGGGAGCCTGCGGCCAATTTGGCAAATTCTCCAGATGCTCTCAGGGAATACCTGGCCAAGGTTGCTACTTCTCCTAGGCTTGGTAGAGGCAGCAGCCGTCGGGCGTCTTAATCCCTGTCGGCTGTTCTCTCATTGTTCCCGAGGACGTGAACAGCAGAGTGGGGAGGTATGTAATGTACCGGCCGTTTGGTTAAGCCACACGGCTCTCTTGCTATTACATAACCGACTATTTGGGACAAGTGGGCCCGCAAGGTGGCGGGCTGGCTTGCCGCGCAAGGGCCCGCCCGGAGGTGAGCCCCGCCATTCGAAATACCCCTGGATGATTCGCCCGTTCAAAAGGAGGATCTTGGGCCCGCTGCAAGGCGGGCCTTGGGGCGACCCGCTCACACCCCTGGAGGGGGGGTGGCACGGGGAAGCACAAGGGGCCTTGGGGGCTGAGGCTCAACAATCAGTTCGAAGCCGGTGAAGCCCAGGAGCAGCCTTACCGCTGCTCGCCGCCGCAGCCGCCGCGCTCTCTGCCGCGGGGCCTGCTGGGCCGGCCTGCGCCCAGGAGGTGGAGTCGCCGCCGGACGGCGGCGCCACAGGGCCTGTCTTCCGCTGCGCCTATGCGCTAGTGCTTCACGTGTAGTGGGTTGGCCTCTAAACCCCCTACAGTTGAACTCAACGAGGACTGCTCACCCTAACTGCTTGTGTAGGGCGAGGTTCCTTACAAGCCCCCGCAGCAAAGTGCGGCGACGGCTGCGGCGGCGAGCAGCGGCAAGGCTGCTCCTGAGCTTCACCGGTCCGAACTCATTGTCGAGCCTCAGCCCCCAAAGGCTCCTCGTGCTTTCCCCGTGCCCACCCGCCTCCAGGGGTGTGAGCGGGTCGCGCCAAGGCCCGCCTTGCGGCAGGCCAAAGACCCTCCCTTGAACTGGTGGATCCTGGCGAGAGTTTTAGGACGGGCGGGACCCGCCTCTGGGCGGGGCACCTGCCCGGCAAGCCAGCCCGCCACCTGGCGGTCCACTTGTCCCAAATGGCCGGTCATGTAATGCCAACAGAGCCATGTGGCTTAAGCAGACGGCTGGTTCATTACATGAGGCGCCGCCGACAGGCGGCGACTCACCTCTCAGGTACGGGCCAGCAATTGTCCTCAAAGGATTAGTCACAGTCTTACCAGAGGAGAGCCGATGAAGGTCCGCGAGGTCAGGACGCGGCGACGGGCTGCAGCAGCCGGGGTCTCTGGGAGGCTCGTCTCAAGGCGGGTTACACGGGTCGGCCGGCCGCGCCAAGGGGTACGTGTCGCGCGTTGTATGGAATGACCGCGTTACACTGGGCGCGGGCCCGCTCGTGGTCGCACGCCACGAAGGCGCCACGTCGGACGCTGACCAGGACTCCTTTTGGGCGCGTTGAAGGAAGAAACGCGCGCGTTTGCCAAGCTGGCGGCCGGAATTTAGACCACCTCCCGAGGTGGTCTGGATTCCGACCATCCCCCCCCCCACCCCGAAAACGGACAGCTGGCACCAATTCCTCCAAATCCACGAAAATTCAAATTCGCATCCGCACGTGCAGGCGGCCTCGGCCTCCGTGGCAGCGACAGCTCCTTGACCCGGCGGTCAAAACGATTTTGGCCGACCGACCCGGTGTAACCCGGCCTTCAGGGCCCACCTTCGGGAAGGCGGGCCCGACAAAGGAGTCTAGTGCGAGGGCAGGCCACGTGGTTCCCTTCTGGAAGCGGCGGCCGTCCTGCGGCGCCGCCCAGCGGAACCGCCCTGCGGCGCAGCCTGGCGGCGCGGCTCTACGCGGCATAGGCCCGCAGGCGCGCCACACGTGTCCCGGCGGCCGGTTCAAGAACCCGCCGAGAATCTCCTCTCTGGGAGCCCAAGATGCGCCGCCTCTTCTAGAGGCGGCGCGCCTGCACGTCACATCGTCAGCAGACGTGTTGCACCGCGCGTCACCTCGCGCGTCGCGCGCCTGTCGCACGCTCGTCGCACGCGTCAGTAGCGTGCGCGTCAGGGGTCACACGTTAGCGCTTAACTCGAACTTAAGCGGCCCGTAACGGCGGGGGACTATACGTTCCTCCCAACTTAGATGTTCACATCATCGGGAAAAAAGACAGAAGGGGCACGAATCCGAAGATGTTAATTTCGACGGGGCGTGTTGTACTACGACGCAAAGGGGAATGCCCTTGTGCAAGATACTTACAGAGAATGGCGCGACAATTGGCAAGATTGGCCGCCAGTTCCCACGTATCGTGCTCAGGCCTATATTCTAGTCACAATACAAGGTACTTTCGGGACTTACGTTGCCCACGGAGTTTGTCGCGGTCAGACAAGATCTCCTCCACCTCATACTCCTCATCCGCAACGACGAGGGGAGATGGGGGCGGTTGGACACGACCATCCGAGTGGAATGGTAGCTAGCTGGGACACATGGAATCCTTTGTGGATGTTCCATTGTACCGGTGTATCCAGCTCATATGCGACCGGACCGACGCGGCGCAGTACACAAAAGGGTCCAACGCACTTTGGCAGCAACTTAGGCTTACCTACAGCCCGCAAGGAGAGGTGCTTTGCGCTTAAAAGCACTAAGCACCCTTGTCGAAGAAGATTTCTCGACGACGTCGATCAGCATACTCCTTTTGCCGTTGCTGGGCAATCTCCAGCATGCCTAGCCCTCCGCTGAGCCTCCAGGGGTTACTGGTATTGCGGCCGGCACGCATTCCGGCCTCCCCACCTGTACAGGTGCTCCGGGATGCTGACCGTAGCTGAGGGAGAAAGGGACGTTTCTGGTGGACTCATGAAAGGCGGTGTACACAGCATATTCCGCAAAGCAAGTTACTCATCCCCGTCACGTCGGCTGGGGATTACACATTGCCGTAACATGTCCTCGAAAACCAGGTTCATCCTTTTTTGTCTAACCATCTGTTTGGCTTTGGAAAGACGTGGACATGGTTGCTGGGTGCCAATCAGCCTGCACACTTCTTTCCAGAAGTGCCCCTTGAAGCGAGGGTCGCAATTTGACACAATTCGCTTGGGAACGCCGTGCAGTTTCCATATGCGATCCACGAATATACCAGCAAATTTCTAGGCTGACACCTTTGTGCTCGTAGGCGCAAAATGCGCCACTTTTTCCAAACGCTCTACAAATACGACGATGGTGTCGCAACCTTTCCGCGTCATTGGCAACTGTGTAACATCCCTATCCCTTATCACACAGTTAGCGTCAGAATGTCCTGGTTTGAATTCAAGCATAGGGTGTTTAGGAGACAACCCTCATACATGAGAACGCCAACGCACATACGCGCATAGAGCGCAGCGGAAGTCTTACCCTGAGGCACCGCCCTAGGGCGGTGACTCTACCCATAGACTTACAGAGAGCCGGCGGGCCCCGCAGCGACGAGCTGCGGCGACGGGCTGGGCAGCAGGCAGCAGCAGCAGAGCTATAGCATACCTGTCCAGAGAGCCGGCGGGGCCCACAGCAACGAGCTGCGGCGACGGGCTGGGCAGCAGGCGGCAGGAGCAGAGCTGTGGCGGCGGCGGCCGCAGCAGGCAGCAGCGGGGCTGGCTAGGCAGCAGCAGGGCTGTGTCTCTCTCGGCATTGGTCCGACTCCGGTGTCCGGCCGAGGCCCACTACTTATAGCGTTCTCCTGCCACCCCTCCCCTGAGGGTGTGACGAGGATTGTCCCCAGGGCCCTCCCCGGCGGAGTGCCTCCCGCCCTGCAACGAGCTACTCCGACCTGATGTTGCTCACACGAGGGTACTGAGCTTCCCTAGTGCGTTGTCGTGTTTGGTAGTGTAGTCCTTTCCGGTACCTCTTTCTTTGGCTTTGGACATTGTCCATTCTTTTTGGGCTAGCTTTGCCAGCCCTCTTCTCTATGGGCGAGCACTTCGCTCCCCTGGAGGGGCGGGCCGGACAAAGGGGAACACGAAGTGACGCCCATCGGGCGGTACAAAGGAGACGCGAAGCGTCACCTAGAGCGGCACGAGGGAGATACGAAGCGGCGCCTTGGGCGGCACAAAGGGGATGCGAAGCGTCGCACAAAAGGGGACGCGAAGCGTCACACAAAAGGGGACGCGAAGCGGCGCCTCCTGGTGGTGCACGTGTGTGCACGTGCCGTACGAAGCCGGGGGCCTCGGACCGTACTTAGCTGCTCGTACCGTTTGGAACTTCCACACGGTAGAAACTATACGACCATGTAAGGTTACCAGCACCGTTAGCACTCCCAAACGGAGGGAACGTCACAAACTGGGTGATGAAATCCACATTTAAAACAGACCAGTTCCTCGGACGAATCTCCAATGGTTGGAGCAACCCGGCAGGCTTCTGAGAGCGTGCCTTACTGTAACGCCCCCCCCCCGTTTGAACGAGCCAAACGGTACCGGTAAACGGCTTCACGCTCGCGTCACGCGCACTTCACGCGCGTCACGCGCCAGTTACGTGCGCCACGCGCCAGTCACGTGCGGCACGCGCCAGTCGTATCCCCATCGTGCGGGTCCGCTCCTCCGGGGGCCGGACCTTGGGGCTACCCTCGTCACACCCTCCGCGGAGGGGTGGCAGGTGGAACGCTATAAGTAGTAGGCGAGGCCAGACTCTTGAGTCGGACCAGTGACGCCCAGAGAGAGGCATAGGCCTGCTTGCCTGCTGCCGCAGCCGCCGCCCCAGCCCTGCTGCTGCCGTCTGCTGCCCAGCCCGTCGCCGCAACTCGTCGCTGCGGACATCGCCGGCTCTCCGTAAGTAGGAAGAAGTAAGAGGACCCTTACAAACTGGACATTGTCGTCTGTAGTTCTCAAGGTCGCACGACATTCAAGGCACCCCCACCACGTGATTGCCTCAAGGTCCACTGAAAGCACAGCTTCTGTCCAGATTGTCGTTGGACATCATTGCTCATCTTGGTACATGGCGCCTGCTGAAGAACACATGCAAAGTCATCGATTTGAATCCGTAGTACAATGTGACAAAGTTGGAGCACTGGTCACAGGAGTCCCAATGTGCGCTCAAGCTTGCATTGCTGCCGAGCTCACGACCTCCTCCACAATGCTATGTATGGCATTCTTCCTTTGTCAGAATTTCACTTGAAAAACACATCCGTGATGCCCATTCAGATCAATACCGATGGTCCTCACACAGGCGGGTCAAGCTGTTGGCCACCATGCCTGGCAGGGGCCCTGCCATATAGCGGATGAGGTCACGACTGATGCGTTCGACCATTCCAATGGGCGACCTTGGCAATGAAGGCAGGGCACGTAGCTGCTGGTGCCGCCCAAGGCAAGTATGCCGATCAACCAGCGGAGGAGGACTTTGTTGTCCTCGCCATTGACTTACACGGGGCTTTTGGGGCTCGGTGGCTTGCACCGGCTTGCAAGGTCTGGGGTGTCCCTCCGTTACCAAGGACAGCAGGCAGAAGTCAAGTCCGCGGGCTCTCGGGTCCTAATGTACTGCATGCGGCTTACTACATCCCTGCAGCGTTCTCTGGCACATGCCTTCCATGTTTGTGCTGATTGTGCCCTGGCTCCTGCCCTAGGCTCTTGGCGAGGCGACACCTTTCCGGTCCATTCAGACCTTGGTCAGTCCATGGGCTGGCCTCTCACAATGCTTTCCTTTCGTTCTATCCTGCTGCTTACTTGTCCGACTTGCGTCTGCTGACTAAGGGATACTGAGCAGACACTGGTATTCCCAGTCGCCGGCTCCTTTGGACCTTGATCGTCCATTTGTGGTGCAGCCTCTGGCTTTCGTCAAGGGGACTGCTTTCCGGCGGCCAGTCTTCTGACTTGCTGCTGCTAAGTAGAGGTTATCTAGTGACCATCCTTCACGGTACTTGCTCGGTTGTGTGTTCCAGCGTTTTCGGCCCTTCAGACGTCGTCCATCCTTCTCGGGCTGCTTTTAACAGCGCCTTCTCTCTACCTTTGACCTGGCCTGGCCTCCCTTAGCCACCGCCCCGCCCCTATCATGAAGTGGCCGGAAGGCGCCAAAAAGAGTGAGCTCTTCCAAAGGGGGCGGGGCTTGTGTAAATGTCGAGCCCAGAAAGAATGGACGCGATCCGAAGGGCCGAAAGGCGCCACAACCGTACAGCTATGCAAGAGACTACAGCGAAGGGGAGCTTGGTAACCCCGAGTCAGCAGCCACAAGTCGGAATAACGGCAGCTGGGAAAGGCACCCCCCCGAGACCCACAAGTAGCAGCAAACAGCTCCACCAATATAAGGCAGTGGCTGGGAAAGGCCAGCCCAAGAAAGGTACAAGGTCTGAAAGGGCCGAATGACGCAAGAAATAGGATTCTTTCTACTCTCCAAGAAGTCAGCAAGTGGGCGCTCAATAAGCTTCAGTCAGCAAGTGCAATTCAGAACAACTAGAGGGCCATAATTGCGCCCCATCTGGGGACAGCTACTAAACCAGACCCTCAGTAGAGTCACCGCCTTCTGGCGGCGCCTCGGGGTAAGACTTCCGCTGGCTTATGTGATGCACTTGAGTGCACCGTGTGCGCTGGCGTTCCATGTAAGGGAGTAGTTAGTTCCCTGAATCGCCTAGGTCCGAAGTCAAAAAGGACGTACTGACCCCTAACTGCGTGTGTAGGGATCAGGACGTCAAATTTACTGCGCTAGCAGGTGGCACAAGTCTTCACAACGATTGCACTTGGACTAGTCCGGCCACCAGAAGAGAAGCTGGACAGCTTTCTTTGTCTTTCCCATACCCAAATGACCAATATACGGAGGCTCATGCAGGTATTGCGAGATACTGGTGCGCAAGGCATTGCAGTCAGGGACTACAATGGCGTCACCTCGCCACCAAAAGCCTTGGTCATCCACTGGTGTGCGTTTATTGCTTTCATTTGCAAACCATGGGTCTGTGCCATACCCATCACCAATACGCACATTCAGCTCAGAGAGGTTGGCGGTGGACTGCCGAGCAGCTCCACGAGTAGGCCGCACGTCTGCAGTCTGAACCGCTGAAGCGCGCAAGCAGCCGCCACAGCAGCCCCTGCAATGTTGCGGGTCACCGACTCCGCAACGTTCATGCTTCCAGAGTGGTACAATCACTGGAAACGGAATGTCGCCATGCACTTAGCTCACTGTCCTGGACGCCTGCTCAATTGCTGTTGTGTGCGATAGTAGGGCAACGGCCAGTGAACCGGCACAACCGCAAATTCAACACTCATGAAAGTACATCGCCATACACGTATGGCGTGCACAACAGCAAGGAGCTCTTGCTTCCCCGTGGCGACGTTACCCTCTGCAGGACAAAGCAGGCTAGGCTACCTTCAACTGCTATGGGGTGACCCTCCTGCAAGAGAATGGCACCAGTGCCGATCAGAGAGGCGTCACTACTTTAAATGGCACGCCTTCTTGAGGCAAGGCCAAAATGGGTGGATGCACCAGGACCCGTTTTCATATCCTCAAATGCCCTCTGGCATTTGGACGTCCACACCCAGCTTACGTCCTTACAAGTGTGCTTCGTTAGAGGAGATGCCATACTTCCGTATCTTCACAGGAACTTATGGAAGTGGTTTGCGAATCCCAAAAAGGAACGCAAGTGTGGCACATTCTTTGGCTCATGACTACTACAGTCCAATACTACTTGGTGGGGTTGACGCAGACTCCGTCTTTGTTCACAACATGCCCTTTGGATGTTCCGGCTGGTTATACACGTTATTGGCATACGGTTGATTTGCACGCAGCAATTGCAGGACATGCTGCAGGTGCAGTACGTAAACTTCAGGTGTTTTACAGTACACCAGTCTGCCTTTTACTTAGACCAGCGCAGAGTCACACAGTAGGGGGCCAAAGACTTTCATCATCACAACCTGACATGTGGCAAGTGCTTTTGGTGAAATCACAACGGCGCATCTTGCAGCAGAAGTAGCCCAGCGGCCTACAACAAGCCAAATTAGGGACTTCCTCAGGTGTGAAACGAAATGGTCAGCACCACTTTGCAAAGCTAGGGAGCTATGCACATAAGCTCCCGTAAGACGATTTTACAGATCATCAATGCTGTGCAAATAACATGCTATATTGACAGTGAGCTCGTTCAGAGCTCATACTCGATGCACATCCGAGATTCCAGCCTACTTCACAGCGAAGAGGGTGGGTGCACCGCACGACAAGTGTCAAGAGTCACACCATGTGAGAATACAACACTCACAGCAGAGTCATGGGGAGTTTCTGTGCGCATCATCACGATGAGATACTCAACCAAGGCTGGATTCATGTGAGAGTACGTCTTCAAATACAGCCTTCGGCTTAGCTTGCCGGAATTCTGGTAAAAGCACTCCCATACAGGTCAACCCGTTGACAACCAAAGGCAGAGATGGGCATTCACCCAGAGTACCCAACAGGCACTAGCCAGCTGAAGGCATCATATGCCGGCGGCTTACACTCAAGTGCACAGAGATACTCAGGCTCTAAAGAGCCATGGACTTGCACTGGAAGTAGACTGAGGTGCTACTGACCAGGGCCAACAGGCCACTAGGTCAATGAGGATGGCGGCCAGCCACAGTCCTCATCTCACGACAGTGCCGAGCACCATAGCCTTCCAGTAATTAGAGTGTGCCTACGCACAAACCAAGGTGAAGGCGCGCCAGCCGTCAACACCAGAGATATGGCAAGGTGAGTACAACGCAGGGATCACCCATGCCGAGGCATCACACAATACTGATCTCAAGATCAAGTCCACAATGTCCACGGGTAAAAGTCACAACTGAGCCAGCTTGATATGGGCGTTACTAGATTAGAGCCCAGCTTGTACAAGACCGATGGGACCCGGCAAGCCCGTACTGACAAGCAGCACAGCCGATATCTGCCAATGGCTTTTGCACTCCGTCCATTTGCCAGAAGCTCGCAAGACACCAGTGGGCTTTACAAAGTCTTACTATTCACAAAACTCTTACTGACAACAGGAGGTTGATTCCTCCGAATTGTCAAGGATATGGGCTGAATAACCAGCCTCCAGTCCTTAGACTGCAATGTTGGCGCTATGACACCGAGTGTCGAGGCACTTACAACAGTGAGAATATAGCTACGAGCTACAAAGACGAGCAGTTGAATCGTGGCTGGAAAACGCCATCAACTCTATACTTCACGCGGAAGTGGCCTGCCTTGTGGCGGTACAACTAAGCCAACTTCTTTGGAGGTAGAGAAAATACTCCACGACTGCACGGCATAATCACGAATTCCGTATAAACTGATTGAACTGCAGCAGACCTGCAGCAAAGAGTGAGTGGGTGAAGAAGTCCCAAGTGTTATACACTCTGGGGTGGGAGGACGACTTCACAGCGTTCCACCATGCGGCAGCATCATCCGCGAGATATGTAGCTACAATTTCCACGTGGTTTGCGAATGGCGTCACGCATGTCATGAACCAGTTGTTCAATTTGCGGAATCAGGCGGTAGGACTACCTTGCCCATCGTACTTGGGAGGGCTGGCACGGCTGGACATGGCCCAGCGTACTTTTGGCTTGACGCGACGAACTCGCTGCTCTTCAGCATACACACGGGCGAGTATTGTCCGCATCTTTTCGCGTGGCGCTTCCCATTCAGGGACTGCCAGCGAATCAGCACTCGGAATGGCATCCGCTATTTGAACAACAGATTCATGATATGCGCTACGCCGTTCGAATTCCGCGTGGAATTTCCAGCTACATATCTCATGGATGATGCTGCCGCATCGTGGAACGCTGTGAAGTCGTCCTCCCACCTCGTCACCCTCGCGCGTCGCGCGCGTCAGGGGTCACACGTTAGCGCTTAATTCGAAGTTAAGCGGCCCGTAACGGCGGGGACGTTACAAGGAAAGTCCCAGGACCCTCGGCGGGGCTCGCCCAACGATGGGGACGCCGGGGCCCACCCTCGGAGAGCGGGCCCGACATCGGAATAGCTACATAGAGTGCAGCAGATTTACCGGCACCAGTGGGGACGCCCCAACTGTGACGATACGATAATGGAAGCTTACCTTCACCGTTGGCACGCCCGTACTGTGGGAAACGTTACAAAGATCGTCAAATTGGACGATCAAGGATCAAACCTCTGGTTGACATTGATCGATCCGCACCTGCGGCACTTGAATCCTGTCTGACTGCAGTGACAAATTCAACCCGTACTTTTGCATCAGGACACGTAAATGCGCAGGGAGATCATTGAAGTCCCAAGGCATAAACGGTGGTATCATGTTTCACTGAGGTCAAGCATACTATAATGCCGGACTATGTAAACATAACCTAACGGGTAGCCTGGTGAGACGTGATCAAAATGCCGATCCTGTTAGCCAAACACTCCACTAGAGATGCTGGTGACATAGTCAGGCGGTCTAAAAAAGAAGTCCCAAGACTTAGACACCACCTTCCCGTGTGCACATCAGCCGAGACGGAAGCAGGACCAATTTTGATGGAAGGACATAATGAAATGTCTGTCTAAACATCCTATATAATGACTATGCAAATCAAGCAGCAGAATCTGAAGTCCAAGCGCCTTGAAAGTGGAATTGTGACTGCTTGTTACTATAGGTCTGTCGAAATTATATAAGAGTCACGTTCAACTATCAGCCATAAAGATCTAGCGACCCAATCTCTGCGTGTTATTGCTGGAAAAACAACGTGGCATGTTCAACACTTACTGGAAGTGCGCAAGCAGCAACTTCAGAAACCTCGTTATGACCTCGAATATGTGTAGGTCATGCTGGATAAGGAGACTTTTGATAATGCTCTTAAACCCTCGTTGAACGTTTTAGAGGTGTGTCAGCTTCGACCAAAACAAGAAGGAAGTAAAACCCTCCCGTCAAGATAATATCATCAGGGACCACCAATGCCCGTATCGTATTACCTGCGCTGCCTCGGAGAGTAGACCATGGACCTAGAGAATACCAACCACGTGCTGCTGTGACTTGTCACGACTGTGGTAAGGCAGGTCACATTCAAAAGCATTACCTTACTTTGCACCAGAAGCTACTTGTGCTTTTCGTGGAAGGGTGGGTCATATTGAATGTCAATGTTGGAAGAAGAATACGGACAGATCGCCTGCTTGAATCTATATGACTGTTAGTAGGCAAATTCTCATTATTCTGACTCTATGAAGGACAAGTCCAGGTTCAGTAGACGGAAATCATATGGGTGCTGACTGATGCTTGTTATTTTACCAAAATTATGCTAAACACTAGATTCAGATAAGCTGCAGCTGTTGTTTCTCGGGCAGGTCTTGAGGAATACGAGGAGTTCGCTGGAATGCCTGACGACAAGCACGAGATAAGAGTCAACAAGTATGGTTACTCACATCATACGGTTCAAGTCGCAGCCGAACCAACCATAGCATTTTTAAAAGCAAAATGCAGATCCATTGTGTGCTGGTTCGACCCAGGTCAGCTGGAAAGCGGCACAAACAATATGTGTTGGCCACCTTCCTTGACATCCCTGACAACAACGGGCATACCGATGGCGGAGGAAACCAACCGAACTTCAGCAGTGATCGACACAGGTGAACCAGTACTCCTGGGTCGAAATATACTTCGTCAAATTGCACTGTGCGCTTGTGATCTTGTCCGTAGAATTGGAAATGAAAACTGCCGCAGTGGTATTGATAGAATTATTGGTGTCACCAGAAAGCCACTTTAAACGAGATACTCAAAATGTTTCGAAAATAATGCTTTTCTGTAACTTGCATGATAACAAAAGCGGACACCTATGATGATTTGATGGGGATGGGGATTTGTACCACTAGAACTTGGCCTTGATTATAATACAGAAAGGGCTTGGCACAGGCCGTAATGAAAAACTCCGTACTGACAAAGTGGCATCACCTTTACTGAAAACTGGTCACATGCAACTTGGCAAGCCAATGCTGGTGTGCTTGACACCGATCACAAGGTATCATCTGATAAGCTTCCCTCATTGCCTTTTGTTCCAGGGAAAGGGAAATGAATCATACCTGTAAGTAAAAGGAAAACCATGACAGGATAGAAGCGAGGCTTACCTGCTGTTGCTTCGTCATCTGCCGTAAGACCAACTACCATGCAGTAGTGCTTGACATCAGACGGTTTCGATGACAAAATCCGGGAGAGCTTGAAGTGGATGAGAACTATTGGCAATATCTAGCAATGTTGCCAGATTGGACAAAAGTGCAGCATTTCGGGTGAAGGAGGCATGGTCGTCGAAAGTGCTCGAGACTACATCATATGATCCTGGGACCAATGCCAGCCCGGAGCAAGAATAACATTTCTACGAAGGTGTCATACCCTTTGACATTCCCGCAAATGGTCTGTGGTTCTGGAGTTGTTTGCAGGCACTGCCACAGACCTCGCAGGTCTCCTTAGAGGCCGCTTCAAGGTTGCGCGACATATGCACGTGAACAACGACCACGGTTGGTGGGCTCTAGCTAAGCTACAAGATGAATGAGTATCAGCAGCCGCCTTTCCATTGACCTGATGCAGTGGGCAGTCCTATTTGCGCACCTTCGCACACACCCCCAACTTGCCGTGCTCAAGCGCAGTACATGGCGCCGGTGGAGAAGCCGACTCTCGCCAAGGCTGTGGGGCTCCTACTCAAGGACGACCTTTGCAGATGCGGCCGGCTATTGTCGGCTTCTTCGACAGGAGCGGTGGTGTGGTTTTGACAGCGCTCCCCATCCACGCAGCGCTGACCATGCTGGACGATGTCACTCCGACGGCCATCCACCAGCTTCTGGGCCTTCACCCGCCTGCCTTGTCGGTGTGGTGCAGTGCTATAGCGAAGCACGCAACGCCAAGGCTGCGGGGTTGGCTGCGTACATGCTTCGCTGTGCCGACGGGAGAGGGACGGGATCTCGCGACCTCCTGCGAGATGGCATGTTCGGCATTTTCGTGGAGGCCGGCTACACTGTGGCCTAGGAAACACGTCTGTCTATCCACTCGGCTGGGGTGCTGACGGACGTCACCCGCGGCAATTCAATTGGGGGGTTCCGCATGGGGTTCCGCATCATCGCATTTGTCGTGACTACTGACTCCTTCAACTCCACCAACTACAGCAGATCGGTGGCAGAGGCATGGCATGCAGTGGCAAGGCTGCGGGCCGTAAAGAGCATAAGTTTGCAGATCGGACCCCACTGCCGGCGTTTTTTGTTGAGCTGACGATAGACGTGCACGAGGCCTTTGGCAGTCGGTGGCTGGACATCCTACAGCGGCTTGCACGGTGGGCCATCAAAAACAGCGAAGTGAGCTGCCCGGCTTCAGTGCCTCCGGGTCGCTTGCCCAGGTATTCTGCATTCGGATGTCCGTCTCATTTCAGCATTCCCAGGGTCGTGCAGTGCACTAGCGGGCAAGCCACACTTTGGCTGTTCATTCGGCTGCTCTTTCGTAGGGCTGGCTCTTTCCATCGCACCTTCTCCTGGCTGAATCCCCCGACTTGCGGCTGCTGACTAGGCGATACTGCGCTCCCATCCATGGTAGCCACTTGCATCGTGTGAGGTTTCAGCGCCTTTCTGCCCTCGGGGCCTTTGGGCTGGCCAATCACAGCCATGTCCATCTATGGGGGCGAGTCTTGGGAGAAACAGCTCTTGCTCTTCCCCTTAGCCAGCTCATTGCCCCGTTACCAGGACGTTTGTAAGGCTCGGATTGGCCTCCCTTTGATTTTCATGCGCACCGCGCGCCTCTCTATCTTGCACTGTAAGGCAATGGCTGTGAGGCCAGCTCAGAAGGAGTGTACTAGTTGTACAAGAGCCACGTGGAAGAGCCACCTGCAGAAGAAGAAGGGCTCGCCCATTGACACCTGCAGTGTCTGCCACTCGCTTGGCGACTGGCGTTGCCCGGGTAGCCGTCAGTGTGGTCAGCGCCGAGGGGGCGAAGGCCGTGCCGTGCGACGCCGTCGGGGGGCCGCTGTTTGAAATGACGGGAGCGGGGGCCGGCACGCGAGGCGAGGCGCCCGCTGGCGCCACGGGCAGCGGGCGGGGAGGGGAGGAGCGGCGCCCAACGGCTCCCCCCCTCCTCCGTCGCGCCCGCCCCAAACCCCCCCCTTCCCTTATGCCCGCGGGCCCCCCGCCCCGCCGGGCCAGCCCTCATCTCCTCCGCCGCCCCGCCCTCGCAGCCCCCTTGCCGCCCGCCG
>WELB01000226.1:75548-87590 GCA_009602725.1 Spirogloea muscicola
TGTGGGCGGCTCGTGGGCGGGGGCGCACCCCCGGGACAGCGGCCGAAGCAAGTGGGCCTTCCCGAGAAAGCAGAGGCGGCTCGGATTTTGTGCCCCTCCACCCGTCGGAGACGTCCCATCCGCAGGACGGTGGCTGCACGAGGCCAGCCCCGGGCGGAGGACAGACGGAGGCGGGAGAGTGAGAGGGAGAGCGAGAGCGAGAGCGAGAGCGAGAGCGAGAGCGAGAGCGAGAGAGCTGGAGGAGGGAGGAAAAGGGCGGGGGGAAGAGAGAGGAGGCGGGGCTCTGAGTTGCCGGAGTGGGTGACGTGCATGGAGGAGTGGATGTGGCAGCGCGTCCGGCGGGAGGCCTGCCGGGCCGGGGCCGGGAGGCGGCTGGCGATGCCGAAGCGCCGGGAGCGCAGGCGAGGGTCGCAGTCGGCGGGCGGGGGCGTTGCCCGCCCCCACCCGCCGCCAGTCTGGCGGCGGCGCTCGAAAACAAGTGGTAAAGCGACCGGAAGATTTACGCCCAGAAGATCTTAGAAGACCTCTTGAAACTAAATGTCAGGGCCTTCGTCAGTAGCAGTGTTTTGCACTGCAGATGAGGCTTAAGTCGCCCTCATCTGAGCACAACGTTTGTCGTAGAGTTCTTAGTCATTCATGTACGTCCTGCTAATAGCACGAGAGAAGTCTTCATCTCATCTGTGCTCGCGTGTCTTTATTTTCCCGTCTAAATGAGGTGATTACGGTAGATCTGCTCGTGGAGGAAGGCAAAATCGCCACGGAAGATGGTCGTGCCGCAGGCGCGGGCGGGGGCCGCCCCACTGGGCGCGCGCCGCGCCCGCCGCCGCAGCGCCGGCCGGACCAGGCGACGCCCTCCGAGCCGCCGCGGCAGCCTGCCGTCCGATGCAGATCTACGCTTCCGGGGCCCCTACCGTCTGTGTCGGCAGCGGGGCTTGCGCCGCAACTTGCGGCGGCTGGCGCGGGGCACCCGCTGACAAGCGGCACCGACGGTGCTGCGCGGCGTGATCTACAGCGCGATGATTAGCAGTGCCCGGTACGGACGGTACGGAGTATCCGACAGGCTGCCCCCACCCCCCCCCAGGGAGCCGCGCCGCCAGCCGCGCCCAGCGCCGACGGCCCCTCCCCCTCCCCCACCTCCCCACCCCCCGGCCTCCCCTCAAAAGCCTGCCCTCGACTCCCAGCCAGCACACACCCGCCGGGCTCGCTCGGCTCCCAGCTTCCTCTGAGGCCAGCAGAGGCGCCGCTCGCCGCCGGCAGCCATGGCGAGCCCCGCCCGCCTGGCCCTGGCGCTGCTCGCCGTCCTCGTGGCTGCGCCTGCGGTGCTGGCCACTTTCACCACGGTCACGGGCTATGTCTACTGCGACGTTGACAAATCCAACAGCGTCGACATCCCGTACGTCGCTGCCTCCCTGCCCGCCCTTCCTTTGGGTTGCAGAGGGCCGATGCAGCCAGCCGCTCGACACCCTCTTGAAACAAACCCTCAATAGAACTTTGCAACGGGGAGTGGACGCAAGGCCATACCGGAGCCCCGCTGCATTGCACCCGTGAGAAGTGCTTACTTGCCCTGGTGAGCTCACTGCTATCGGTCGTACTCTGTGCTGAGAGAAGAACGCGTGCTCTACTTTCTCAGGCCTGACACGCCGGCCAAGGGAGCCCAGGTGAAGATTGTGTGCATCGTCGCACCACCCAACAATACCTCGGTGAGTCCATTCGCAGCTACCTCACAAGCAGGCACTCTCCTGAGCAATGTATGCTGCGCGGACGCCTGCCTGGTCCATTTCCTTCTGCGCTTGAAGGAGGCATGTCGAGTGAGACTCAGCGCTGCCTGCTCTTGTAGCTCCGCCAGAAGAGCTGTTACACGTGACAGCTTGCAGGCCATCAACAATCTGACTGTGAGACCCTGGCGACACTGCGTGCAGACCAAATACGCTTTTGCAGATGCAGATGGCATGTACACCTTCAACATGACCATCCCTACGTTCAACAGCACGCGGGGGCTATTTGGAGGCTGCATTGCATCCCTGGTCAATCAACCAAACACCACCTGCGCCAAGCCTGGCCCCTGTAACGGGGGCGACGTGGGCACGACGGTCCAGAACGGCACTGGTGTGTTCCTCGTCTCCCATCTGTCGAGACACTGAAGATGTGCCAGGGCTTAGACCATGAGCTCCATCGTACAGTGATCAGACTGCATTGGGACAAAGGTTCATGGGAAAGAGAAGGTCAAGCCCGGCGCCCGACAAGCACTGCTGAGTAAATCGCTGTGCTGGCAGGTGGGTCGATCCTCTACTACGGCACGGACTACAGCCTGCCGCCGTTCTGCTTCGAGCCGACTCCCAAGTCACCACCACCCCCCAAGTCGCCGCCGCTGCCCCCCGTCTCGTCGCCGCCGCCCCCCGTCTCGTCGCCGCCGCCGCCCCCCGTCTCGTCGCCGCCGCCGCCCCCCGTCTCGTCGCCGCCACCGCCCCTGGTCTCCGCCTCACCGCCACCCCCATTCCAGTGCCGAGTCAAGGACTGCAGTGGCTGCGACTGCGACTACAAAGATGGGGGCAGCTGGAAGCAGATCTGGAAGGATGGATCTTATGCCTGGTTCTACTGCACAGGCACAGTTCAGCTGCCCGTCTGCCCTTCACCGCCTCCTGCCCCCAAGTTCCCACCACCTCCACCTTCTCCGGTACCCTGCCGCAGCAAGAGCACCAACTACAATGACGGTGGCTCCTGGCAGGACAAGTGGAACTTTGACAGTGACCACCAGGGCTGGTACAGCTGGTACTGCAAGGGCAGCACATACATCCCCGAGTGCCCGTCGCCCCCACCAGCTCCGAAAAGCTCCCCACCGCCCGCATCACCTCCCCCTCCCCCAGCCTGCCGCAGCAAGAGCACCAACTACAATGACGGTGGCTCCTGGCAGGACAAGTGGAACTTTGACAGTGACCACCAGGGCTGGTACAGCTGGTACTGCAAGGGCAGCACATACATCCCTGAGTGCCCGTCGCCCCCACCAGCTCCGAAAAGCTCCCCACCGCCCGCTTCACCTCCCCCTCCCCCAGCCTGCCGCAGCAAGAGCACCAACTACAACGACGGCGGCTACTGGCAGGACAAGTGGAGCTTTGACAATGACCATAAGGGCTGGTACAGCTGGTACTGCAAGGGCAGCACATACGTCCCGGAGTGTCCTTCGCCTCCCCCTCAGTCATCTCCTCCTCCTCCACCTGCATCACCTCCTCCCCCCCCTATCACCTGCTTGTCATCGAGCTATTCCAACACTGACATGGGTGACTGGAAGTGGATCACAATCTCAAATTCTCAACAGTATAGGTTTTGCAGTAAGGATGGACATCAGTATCCTGTCTGTCCATCTCCTCCCCCTAGTCCACCAGTTTGCTACTGCATTTGGGGATGGTGTTGGCCATCGGGATGCCACAACTAAAATGTAGGTGCCATAAATAGCGACAGCATCCTTTCTGTCCAGGCACAGGTGGTCCAAACACTGATAGCACTGTGATCCCTCCTAGTGCTACACAAGACACATAAGACTGTTATGAAACGCACACGGTCTTCTCATTGCTATTCATTGGATAGTCAAAGAAATGGATGTCTCAATACTTTGTCAACTCTGTAAGATCTTGTGACTCTACTGTCATCTGACATACCTAGTTCGCAGACTCTACTGTCATCTGGCTGATTACTTCGCATGATAGAACTCTTACCATATGCTGTTATTACTGTTAGACCTCTCAATCTCAAAAGACAATTCTTCTTTCTGCAGCAGCTAAATTCTGGTATGTGATAAAGATTTGAAGATTATGGTAATAGATAGTTATGTGACAGCAGTCACCCATCTCCAAAATATGCTTGACGTTTTGAAATGCATTGTACAAAGAGAAAGCCAGGCTGCACTGGTAAGGGTTGTGAAGAAAAGCTCGCACCTTCGTGATAACACCCAAAGCTTGTAGCAACACAGTCAATTTACACACGAAACGTCAAAGCCGGAGGAGGGAAACTGACCAACAATTTATAACTCTCTACCTCTGGCTCGACGAGCGCCTTTCTAGGTGCACGCAGTATGTCTCATGTGCTATGCCATAAGCAAGTGCCGACAAGCTCTCTTGCACCGACCTGCCCAGACTTCGCCTACCCACTTTGTACATAGTCCTAGCTCCGACGCTCAAAGCATCTCCCAGCCCTTGAACGGGCAGCATGCGACCCATTCGAAGTACACAGCCAAGCATGTGTGACCAGGCCAAGAAGTGCACTTGGGTAGTAGCGCGCGGGCACCAGTTGGTCACTGGAGGGCCTTTCACGCCATGCGGTCGTCGCAACCTCTTCTTGCACCACGTCTCACCATCCCTCCGCATCTCCTTGATGTCCATTGCTTTGGGCTGATCTCTCACAGCCACCAGTCAATTTGGCCGCGCTTTCTTTCTTGATGAGGCTGCTTCTTCGCCCCCCGGGCAGCAGTGTAGCCGCCGGTATCGGCGCCCAGCCTATCCTTGGGCGCTCTGGGAGGCCCTGCCACGAGACACCCAGGCCGAGGCCCCCGGAAGCCAGCTCTTGCTGCACGCCCCTGTCTGCTCACGCGCATCTCCGACGCAGTGCATGGACCTTAGTCGAGAGAGCATGAGGCCGACTCCTGCTGGTGATGCGAAACAAAGACACTCATTCGGCAGGCGGCAGCGGTTGGTCGGCCAGGACAGAAGCAGCTGCAGAGGAGAGAGCGGCTCCGCTGGAGGAGGAGCAGCTCTCCTCCAGCTGACCAGAGGTGCTTGAGCTCCCATCCGCAGAAGTCACGGGGAGAAGCCCCGTGCTTCTTGCGCCTTCCGGCCCTTACATCCTCGTTCAGCCCATTGGGCTGGCGTCTCACAGCCCCCGCCCCTTGGGAGGGACTCACCTCGTGCAGAGAGCAGCAGCCCTCGCCCGTTTCGGGGGAGCGTACTCCGGTCCCGGAGCGCGGCGGGCAAGGGCGCCTGCGGAAGGAGAGGGACACCCCCGTGGCACCCGCGGCGCTGACGCGGCCCGTCAGGCGCTGACGCGGGCGGCGGGGCTCGTACACGTGGCCTGCTGGTGCCCGGGCAAAGCAGCCATCCGACGGGGCGCCGCCACAGGCTTGTCGGCGCCGGCACCGACGTGGCGCCCGCCGCGGCGCCACGTCGCCGCTCGGGGCCTCATCTCCCGGAACTGTCGGGCACGAGTTCCGCGCCGGGACCCGCACGCGTGCCCCCGCCTCCGGCCGGGCGGGGTACGACCGGCACGTACTCCCACCCGCCGTACGGCCGGTCCCGCCCGGGCCGACCAGGCTGCGCCCCGGCGCCTTCCCCTTGGCCCGTCTCACGGAGCCTCTCCATGCTCTGCGGCGTGAGGTTGCCCCCAGGCGCGCGTGGGTACCGAAGAAGTGAGCTCTTCCAAAGAGTCTCATGCCATCTGTGCCATTCGGCCCTCAGACCTTGTACACTCTCTTGGCTGCCTCTCACAGCCATTGCCGTGAACCGGAAGAGGTCTTTCTCAAAGAGGACAGACACTTCCTGACCACTTGAGTCGCTGTGTGCTTTAGCGCTTTTCTGGCCCCTCCGAAGTTTGTTCACTCGTTTCCTGGGCTGGCCAACCACGGCCATCGCCCTCTACTGGAAGAGGCTTTCTTCCAGTAGAGAGCGATGGCTGTGACGAGGTACGAAGGGCCGAAAGGCTTCAAGATCATATAGCTATGCAAGAGACTACAGCGACTGGGACTCTTTAACCCCTGCTGCCAGGTAGTGAACAAGGTATGAAAGGGCCGGAAGGCGCAAAACACGCTAGACTACTCTCCGTGACTTTTGACACTGGGCGGTCAGTAGGCTCTAGTCAGCAAGTGTACATCGAGATTGAGACCGCTGTCCATTGGTTTCTTAAGGACCACTTTCCGTGGTACTTGCATTGCTGTGTGTTTGAGCGCGTTTTGGTCCCTTCGGCCCTTGTCCAAATGTCTGCGCTGCCTTTTCACAGCCCTCGACCCCTATGTATATATATGTATCAGCTTCCTTCTTCCAAGTGCCCATTGTCCATTGACCTTGTCCCCTGTTACTCGGGCTGGCTTTCACAGCAAGAGAGAAAGGTCTCCTCCAGAAGGTCTGTGAGGGCTGTGAAAAGCCAGCCCCCAAAACCTAGACAGTCCAAAGATTCGACAGGCGCTATATCCCACACAGTATGCAAGTATCACAGCCCCCACAGACTTTTCACAGCTCTCACCCCCTTTTGGGAGAGCTTGCTTTCCATTTCCCAATGTAACGCAAATAGCTGTGGAAGGCCAGCCCACATGAAAGATATGCATTCATCCCCCTCTTCCACTCTAAGAGAGCCCTGCATCTTCGTGCTGGTCTCGTGCCCTGGCTGCCGCCTCAGGCTTAGGCGGGGCGACTCCTTTCTTTTTCTGTACCGAGCTTCTCCAACTTGCTGCTTCCTAGGCAGTCATTAAGCAGGCACCCTGTAGTCTCTACACTTTCCGGCTCCTACTCTACGGACCTTGTTCTTCCTTTTGTGGGCTGGCTTTTCACTGCCCTCGCCCAGTTCTGGAGAGCAAAAGAGAGTTTTGGAGAGCTGCTACCCTGTCTCCGCCTCGGCCCCGATTCCCCGAGCGTCGGCCGCTTGCCCTGCACGGCGCTGGGCTCCGCGTATCAGAAGCACTGTCCCAACGTCTTCGCATTACCGTCGGCCGCTCCTCACGCTGCCTCGCCGCGCTTCCAGATGGTGGCCGTGGCCGCCACAAGCGTGCCGCTGCTGGCAATCCTGGTAGTGGCCCTGCCAGACACGCTTCCCGCCCATATGACTGCTGAGGCCTCCGTGCTGTGCAGAAGCCAAAATCTGAGGTCAGAGCCTGTGAAAGTCGTCTGCCTGTAAATCTCTCAGACCATACTGCACGCTTGATCTACAGCAGTATACTTTGCAAAACAGTCCGCATACAGGTAGTCTGGACATGCTCACAGGACGTGTGTACATGAATGCACATGAAATATAATTGATACTTGTGCAGCAATTTGTCCATTGCTTGATCAACTACTCATTACAAAAAGTGATACTTAGCAATAACAGCACGAATATGTCCTGTAACATACTTACACACGACTACTTCTTTCTCAAAATCTCATTTCTTTACTATACTTGTAAGACTGTTCAGACTAGCCCTGTATACATTAGCCCACATCTTGACATATGCATATGCAAAAAACTTGATCACATGTACATCCGAACCTGATCCCGTTGTATCGCACCCACATCACTGAAGGTCTTAGTGAATGTTATGCGCCACGAACTTTTTGAATAGATCAAAGAATGTTGTCAAATGATGAGGTACTGTCTGGTGAACGGACAGTCCCTGCCTTTCTAGAGGAGAGAGAGATCTGATACAAAAGTTCATGTAGGAAAACCCTGCAGTTTGACCGTCCACGGCTGCTTCCACATGACCTTCCTCTATAATGATATATGCTCCTGTACTATTTGTTACACATTAAAAACTTCCCAGTTGCTTCGTTGGCAACTTGACAGCACTTTGTAAGACAACGTCTCTTGCTGTATGGGAAGCTGTTGATTGTATGAGCAACAGTCAAGAAGTGCAGGTGCTTGCATACCAACCGAATCGATCATTGATATTATCAATGATCAATTGTTTGTTTCTCAGCCATAGGTCGCCCAAGATAGGTACCTGGTCGTCTGCATAACAGCATCCATCAGGGCAATTTCTGTGAGCAAGCAAATACCTTATGAAAGAGGTCGAAGAAGATGTCTAAGACAGGATTGTTGTCTATCAGTGCATGCCATAGACTTGTGCTATTTCTGGTCCTGCCTCTAAATACATATGCCAGACTGCGTAAATTGATTGATCAAGGCGCTAGCAGCAGCAAGGAGGTGTCTTGGATTTGACAGACGCAGCAGTCACATCGAATCTCAATGGTGAAAGGAATATACATCCAGTGCAGTTTGATAGCTTGACACAATTGAATCAGGACTTACCAGAGTAGAAACCCTGGTCATCAGTGGTTGCCAAGAGCCAAGTGCAAGCAAGGTTGAGACTTCTTGAAGTCAACTGGAACATGTAGTCTTTCGCTTGAATGTCGTAAGTACTTGCTGCACCGCTGAAGGAGAGGCTAATGGTAGGAAAAGAGCCAATGAAGCTTGAAAAAGAACCACTCGACACTGTGTAACATTAGCAAGCCGAAGCACCATATCAGAATCGAAATGTAGCTCAATTGAGCATGTCCCATCCTAGGGAATCAGAGACACAGGAATCAATGATTCACATAGGAGAAAAGCTTGAATGCTACAGCTATAGACCTACAGCATAGACCTACATAGACCTACAGCATCAAACCATGACAGCAGAGCAGGCCTGCCATTCAATAAGAGGAGCTTCTTAGCAGCCATACGAGTATGCATTCGCCGTGTCAATATTATGGGAATCCAGATCAAGACTATCATTGGACTGACCTTGGTAGCAAAGCAGTCCTGCCGTTGAACGTGACCCATCGAGCGAACCATCGTACTGGCCATACGGGGAACTATTCACAGCACCAGCGATTGCGTCGATCACTGCTTGCTGCATGACGTTGCCGATGTACTGATTATCAGAAATCGCAAAACAACACCTCGCATTGAACCCGGTCTAGTCGATCTGCAGACCAGATGCAGATGTTGTGATTCCAGTGACAAAGTACTGCAACAGAGTGAATGCTCAGCGAGCTGAGGAGCCCAAGAGCTGGAAGCCACACAAAGTCAATTCCGAAGGGCAAGAAGACACACATGCAGCGTGGGAGGAAGCACAGGGAACGTAGTGCCTGTGTCAATGATCATGGGATAGGAGCGCCCAATGACCTGCAATATGACAATCACTAGATGGCTCACATTGTGACAAAAGCAACCCAGACAATCAGATTACATCCATGACATTAGACATTAGACAGCGATGTACAAGAGGTAGACACCCCCAACAATGCACAGGCATACACCTGCAGGCACGATGCTCTACGACTGGATCTGCCCAATTGAGGGCGGGCATAAGTGATCAGGGCCGGGTTCAAAGTCTAAAGTTCAGAAGGGAAGTGAAGGCTGATGTTGGTCAGAGAACCCTAACTTTCAATCCAGAAAAGAGGCAAACAAATCCAAAGTCTTCGCCAGGGCACAACTAGGGTCCTTCACCGTTTTGAAGTTATGCAGCCCGAAGCCCAGACCTGAATTGCTCGGCCTAGATTGCTAAGCCTAAACTTGACTCTCCTGCTAGAGTGAAGCGAGTGGGGAAAACGTCTTGCCTGGCTGGAGGAGAAAACTCTTGAGCCAGCGATGCTGACGCTGACAAGCGAGGTAGCGTAGAATGAGGCAGCTGAAGTTTCAGAGACAAGTGGCGCGTAGATGACGCCTTTTGCCACAACGTTTGCACCACCAAACCCAATGCTCCCACCACCCGCTTCGCCACCCAGGCAAATGGAGAGAATGTCTCGCCACCCCTGGCGCTGATACTGCAAGAGAGAGATCATAATCAACAACGTCAACATCCGCAGGATTAAGCATGCCATTACAAGCAAGCCCATCATCCTTCTAAAGGTCAGGTCATGCTGTCACCATGATATGAGAAGCTATGCATCTCTATACAATTTGAGCAAGGTGACATCGTATTGTCCGTAAGAGTTACAGTATCGCTTTGATGAAGATATCGATGGCTCCAAAGCCAAATGCGTCATAAGTATACACGAGCCAATGGGGGATAACCAGACAAGCAATCTTCTCTTTGAGGAAGCAAGCTAATCTATGCTTGCAAGCAACCCTGACCTTGGCGTTGAAGTTGGATTGGACTGCCAAAGTAGATCTCCCAAGCCCAATCAGACCGCCCTGGGGCTCACTTGCCGTCCCAAAATGTGTGACGAAGTTGCCACTCTGGTTGTGGCCGCAGCCGAACAGTGCGGTCGCAGCAGTGCGCCCAACAGTCACAACATCACTGACCACCTCGCCCTGCAAAGCACACAACAAGGAGTTGTCAGCGAGATAGGGGGCGGCAGCGGCAGAAGTGGGTTGCTATAGCATGTTACACATTCACATTGCACATTGCAGACTTACAGAGAGTAGTGGTGGACTGTACAAACAGCAGCTTTGGCTCCTTGAGTCAGAGGCAAGGCAGCACAACCGGAGCATCCCGTCTCTAGACTGCCAGTTACACAAGCAGAAGCCTCACATTGCTGCTGCTGCCATCCGCATACTCAATGTCATACTCGCAATGACTTCCACCAGCGAAGCAGAACCTGCAAGAAAGGAGTCTGGTCAAACTTTAATAAAATCCCCTCGTCTCACAGAGTCCTGCTTCAATTCCTGGTAGGAGCCAGACCATAGGAAGATAACACTGCGCAAAAGAGCTGATGGGACAAGCTAGCAAGTGTTGGACTTGCATGCAGCCAGATGCAAAGAAAAGGCACATCGATCCCGGTGATCTCCTCGAGAGTGGCAGAATTGTTTTGCAAGAGCACAGGCACGCACTGGCCACGATTGCTGAAGTAGTTGGAGTTGGCAGATGAGGTACACGTGGAAGAGCTGCAGCTTAAAAAGCTGGCGGTGCTTGACTTGGCAGGGTTGTACTGAGCCGCAGAAGCATAAGGTGAGCAGCGTGTGCACGGAGCGCACTGCACCCACAGGAGGACACTACCAGTGTCGATGTCGACTCTGCGCCAGGCGCCGACAGGCAGACCGCAGAACAAAGGGTGAGAGCGGGCAGAGAGTGAGAGCCGCTTGTCCAGGTCAAGCAACTGGCAGAAGAGCTCTGCGAAACAGGACAGAGCGCACAACGAGAGGGCCATGGATTGGAGAGGCCGACGACTCAGGCATGGCGTCAGAGCTCCAATATGGCGAATGTGCCTTTGCACAGAGCCAACAGCTCAGCAGCAGGAAGAAGGATTGGCGGGTTTACCGCAGAGACTGCGGTGGCGTCCCAACCTGGGAAGGAGGAGGAGGAGGGCAGGCAAGAGGCAAGAAGTGCATGAGCAAGCTGCTGTCAGAGGACTGCTAAGCAGGCGCCAGACACTGCTGCTATGCACTGTAGTGGCCACCAGGACGGGAGGCAAGGTGTGCGGCACAGGCCCGGCTGTCCACCCGCTGAACCAGTGGTAGTCATCTCCGGGCTCAACGCCCCCAATCTTGCCTACTATCCGCTATCTATGACAAGATACTGTCTCGTCTCCCTGATGGTCAGAGACAATTGCCACAACCTGCAGCTGCAGATGGTAGAGATACGTCCATACAGCCTCTTCCAGTGCCTCACGTGGCCCTCGGGCAAACCCCCGCGTAATATACCAGGATTTGGTCAAACTTCAGGCCGTAGGCCGGAATTTGAGCAGAGCGGATGGACTCTCACCGAGATGGTGATGAAGTAGAAGCCGGTGGGGTAGGTGTCGCCGCCGAGGGCCACATCGGGCAGCGGGGTTGCTGAGGTTGCCGGCGGCGGCGGCCGCGGCGCGGCCTTGGGCGGCGGCGGCGACGCGGACGCCGCCTTGTGGTGGCCCACTCCGGCCGGATGGTGGCCGGCCAGCGCGGCGCTGACGCCCGCGACGGCCGGCATGGCCGCCTGCCGGTGCATGTCCCTGCCACATTCAGCCAGATGGCCGGCGCTTGTGATGAGCGACGGGGGCCAGGCGCAGACAGCAGGCGGTCCTCCGCTCCGGGAGCGCCAGGAGCGGCGTCGGCATTGGCAGCGCCAGCGGCGGCACTGGCGGCGGCGGGGCGGGGGAGGGGGCGCGGGGACCTGGCGGCCATGTACTGGCGGTAGGCCAGCGAGGCGGTGTCGTTCCCGTGGTACCGGTGCGTCAGCTGCAGCGTCTCGCCGGCCACCGCGGCGCCTGCCCCGCCCCGTCCGATCCGCGGCGCACCCCGGATCAGAGGTGTGCGGCGCTGGAATTCCGGCGCACCAGGCATCGACGTGGCGATGCCTGAGCGTGGGATTCAGGACGAGACGCCGATCGCGAGCGCGGCGCGCGGGTGGCGCGGCGCGGCCAAGGGCCGCGAGAGAGGGCGCGCCGGAGCGGACCGCGGCGGGCGTGC
>WELB01000226.1:87864-104343 GCA_009602725.1 Spirogloea muscicola
GCCGCCGCGGGGCCTCTCGTGGCGCCACGTGGCCGGCGAGCGCCTGGGGTCACGGCCGCGGGCGGACGGCCGGGACGGACGACTTCCGGCGACGTGTGCGGCGCCTGCCGCTGCCCGTCGGTATCCGGAAGTCCGGCGGCAGGGCCCGGGGCCGTCCCGCCTGGGCGAGCGGTGGCAGCGGTGGCGCCCCACCCCCGCAGGATCCGCGATTCCGCCGGCTACGCCACCGTGACCCTGCCTATCTCCCATCTCGCTCTCCAATTTCTAGCCTCCCTCCGCGCAGGCGCAATCGCGGATTTGCTCGGGTGTGCGGAACCGCATTCCAGCTCACCCGGGTCAGACCCGGCCCCCGACTGCCTCGGCGGCCGCGCGGCGCCGTCCACCGTCAGCGGCGGGCCTCATCTGGCCGTGGGATCGCCTCGCTCCGCCGCGTCGGCCTCCCGCGCTGTCGCCAGCGGCGCTCCGTGTCCCTGCTCTTCGGACTGGCTTTCCACCTTGGACAAGTACGCCGACCATCCGCCGGAAGACGAGTTCTTCCCGTTGGCAATTGACATCCATGGGGCACTGGGCGCTCGGTGGCTTGAGCTGCTTAATTAACCAGCTCGCCCGCCACGCAATCGCCCGTCGCTTCCATGGTGAGCCGGTACACTTTTCTGCAGCCGGGTCGCTGGCGCAAGTGTATCGCATGCGCCTGGCCGTCTCGCTGCAGAGGTCCATGGCCCGTGCGATGCACCTTCGTGCCGGAAGAGCCCTAGCTGCTGCCTCTGGCTCTGTCCAGGGGACCCACTTCCAGGACCCTAGCATCTCTGATCTGCGGCTGCTCAGCAGGGGTTACTGAGTCATTCGCGATTGCTTTGTTTCTTCTTGTGCTTGTTTTTCTTAGCGCTTCCCCTGGCTCCCTTCTCGTACTTTGTCCATACTTTTTTGGGCTGGCTGTTCCAGCCCCTATCCTCAATGGGCGAGCTCTTTCTTTGACAAGCCTCCGGGTTGGCCAATGGCAGCCATCTTCCTCTACTGGAAAAGAGTCGCTCTCCTTCCCGCAGCCGCCGCCCTCCTCCATTGCCGCAAGTTGGAAGAGCTGCCTCTAGTCGTTCCTTTCCGTTTCTGTTCTGTAGCTTAGCTTGTCGGACATGTGTGTGCCCTCTCGTGGGTACTAGAGAACCCCTTAGGCAGCCCCTTTGCCCTTTGCTAGCTTTCTGAGCTGGCCGATCACAGCCATCGCCATCTGCTGAAACAGTCTTCCTTCTTGTTCGTACCTTCTGAGCTGGCCTCTCACAACCATTGCCTACATTCTCTTCTCTTCTCTTCTCTTCTCTCGAAGGTGTATTGCATGAGCATTTCCAGTCCCGACCACGAATCATGGCCCACGCCTTGCATCTGCGAGTTGACCCTGCTCTAGCTGCCGCCTCTGGCTATCGGCAAGGGAAGAGCTTTTCGGCTGCCAGTTCTGCTGAATTGTAGGTTGAACATTACTGCTTAAACTAAGCAACCATCCTTCGTAGTACTGTATTATTGTGTGACTTAGCGCTTTCCGGCACCTTCCAACCTTGTCTGTTCATTCGTGCTGGCCTTTCACAGCCCTCGCCCACTTTGAAAGAGCATACATCTTTCACAGCTCTTGCAGTCCTAAAAGAGCTGCTCGTGCTCCCTTGATATACGTTCATTCTCCGTCGGCCTGCTCCGCTGACACGCTGTGCCCCAACACCTACCTGGACAGTTGGGTTGGCGGCTAGCCACATGGGGAAAGGAGCCCAGTGCTTCCTGGAGCGCTGCAGAGGGCGCACTTCCCCTCACTTATGGTCTAACGGGCTCGAGCTGTCACACTGACATGTACGTCTTTAGATGTGCTTGCCTCTGTACTTGGCCATTTGGCCTTTGTTTGTTTCAATTACACGAAAAATACCAACATGCGTAAGAGAAGCAGAGACTGCACTTACAAGCGGACGGCAAATGAGTATGTGTAACGAATGCTGCGGATTGCCAAGCCCGGGCTGCCGACCAAGCGAGGAAAGCGGGGAAGGCGTTACATTATCGTCAAATCTGTGGAGGAACAAGGGAGACATCTTTCCTTGTCAATGTTCAGATAATCTGCTACACACATTTGCTTCACTTCTTCCATATCTGTCCTCATGTGAGTCTACTCTTTCGTGCAGATATAGGTGGACCAGAATACAGATTCCTCGCTTGTGCAACGGTTGCCAAGTATTTGAAGAGTTGTTCCATTTACCATCTCTGAGGTATGACTTACAACAGCGCCAATCGCAAGAATGTGGCCAAGATTGGAGCATGCTTTTGCCAGCAAGGAGGGGGCAGCAGGTGTGGCTTCCCACGGGGACTCACACATCGTACGTACTCAGAGTGGAGATGCCTGATTGAAGAGAAAGCGCGACTCTTGCTTTCAAAACGCCTTGTTGCAAGGGGTGTGGCTGAGAGAAGGCACGCCGAAAGGGTACATCAAGCAGAGTGAGAATGGCCTGCGCTGAGCTTGACTGCAGCTGCTACCTTTTGCCCCTGGCAAAAGGTAGAAGAAGATAGCATGAGGAGGCGGGCCAGCCTAGGTGCCACTACAAGTATGACCTCTACATCTGCTTGCACTGCACTCGAGTGTAGCATCACTGTCAAGGCGTACTCCAGGCTTGCTGTAGTGAATACTCACCTTTGTGAACCTGCTTCCGCTATACTCCTGCTTCGAGTTCCTGCAGGCGACTCTTGGCGCTCGTCTGGCGCCTGCCGCAGCTCAGCCTCCACCGCCGCTTGACGACTATACGTGCTGCCGCCAGCGAGCAAAGCTTTGAGCGAAAGAAGCAATGCGGCTTCTGATATTGTAACGGGCCAAACCCTTGCGGGGTACCCTGCCCGCCCTGGGTCGGATGATGTAATAGACAATGCCCATACATACCGGGAACCGGACGGGTGTCACACCCTGCGGGTTACCCTGTCCGCCCTGGGTCTGGCCCGTTACAATGTTGAAGCGGGAATCACCCCGCTAGCCCAGAAGCTATATGCCCACGACAGGGCATGGATTAAGCCCGCAGGCCCACCTATGTATAGGTGGCTGTCGGCTGGACTGAAGCTTTCCATTTATGGTTATGTTAAGGTTTGTCCAGACTCTTACCGGAGGGGCGTGCCCGCTACACTGCCCCCCCCTAGACGATACCGGAGCGTCAGTCGCTGTCGCCGTTGTCGCCGTAGTCGCCGCCGTTGTTGTCGTCGTCGTTATTGACGTCGTTGGGGTCGTCCCGTCGGCGTTCGTATGGTCGTGGTTTTCTGGTGCCGGGACCCGCCCCTCCCCGTACTTGGCCACACATAGCCTCCCCATCTCTTAATACTGTAGCGGGCACGCCCCTCCGGTAAAGAGTCAGGACATAACATAACCGTAATTGGTAAAGTGTCAGTCCAGCCGACAGCCACCTGTACATAGGTGGGCCTGCGGGCATAATCCGTGCCCCTGTTGTGGGGCACCAAGCTTTTGGGCTAGCGGGGTGGTTCCCGTTACAATACACACGCATTACCCCCCGTCCGCTGGGACGAGAGCGGGGGTCGCCCAGTCGGTGGGGCTTCATTCGACTTACATGGGCCGTTGTCGAGGTGGGCCGACGACGGGGGTCCAGTCGCCGGCAGCGTTACGAGACGGGCCCAAGCTGGGCTGTTACCTCGTACGGGCGCTTCCTCTGGCCCCCTTCTCGTACTTTGTTCATTCTTTTTTGGGCTGGCTTTTCCAGCCCCTATCCTCAATGGGCGAGCCCTCCTTCGTAGGGCCCGTGCCAACGGGGCATGAGCTTTGTCGCCAGGCCCACCCGCCGGGTGGGAATGTGCAGCAGGACCTGATCCCCCACTTGGAAGGCGCGGTCGGCGTGACGCCGACTGTACCCGCGGGCCTGTCGGGTCTGGGCGTGGCGCAACCGCTCCGCCACCTCCGCCCTGATGATGGGGAGGCTGTGGCGCAGGTTCCGCTCCGACTGCATGGACTCGATTGTCGGCCAGCCGCGCGGCGGCAGCCTCAGTGATGCCGGGAGCACCGGGCGCCGCCCGTACAGCGCGCGGAAGGGCGACGTGCCGTGCTCTCGTGATCCGCGCAGTTGTACGCGGCCAGCAGCAGCGGTAGGTAGTGGTCCCAGTTGTCATATTTGTTGTTGACATACTTCGCCACATGTCCGTGACCGTGCGGTTGAGCCGCTCCACGAGCCCGTCGGTTTGTGCGTGGTAGGGCGTCGTCACGCCACTTTCCGCCGCTTCCATGGGGAGTCGGTGGACTTCCCGCAGCCGGGTCGATAGCGCAGGTGTACCGCATGCGCTTGGCCGTCTCGCTGCGGAGGTCTATGGCCCGCGCGCTGCACCTTCGTGCCGGCAGAGCCCTCGCTGCTGCCTCAGGCTCTGGCAGGGGACCCGCTTCCAGGAACCCAGTCTCTCTGACCTGGGGCTGCTTAGCAGGGGTTACTGAGTGCTTCGTAGCTGCTTAGTTTCTCTTTGTGCTTGTTTTTCTTAGTGCTTCCCCTGGCCCCTTTCTCGTCCTTTGTTTATTCTTTTTTGGGCTGGCTTTTTCCAGCCCTCATCCTCAAGGGACGATCCCTTCTTGTTGTGAAGCTTTGCCAGACGCCCAGCTCGTTGCACACTCGCTCCATGAGTTGGCCGGGGAAGTTGGTGCCGAGGTCCGTCAGAAGTCTCCGAGGACACATGTGTTGACACACCACGTCCCGGATGAGGAACTTGGCCACGCTGTCGGCGGTGACGTTCGGCAAGGCCGCCCCGATCATACAGCGGGTCAGGTAGTCGGTAGCAAGCACAACATACCCGTGGCCCCTCACCGCCGCCGGGTAAGGGGCCCATGAATCCGCAGGCAACCGAGTTCGAACGGCGCGTGCACCGCGATGGACTGGAGCGCGCCCGCCTGCGGGGCCGGCGGGTCCTCTCACGTGCCGCACGCTCGGCAGTTGGCGACAAAGTCGTGGAACGTCCCATGTACGGCCAGGAGCAGGCGGCGCGCAAGCTTGTCCAGGGGTTTGTGGAACCCCAGGTGGCCGCCGCCCAGTGGGTGGTCGTGGTGGGCAGGCGAGGTACGCCGCCCGCAGCGCCGCGGGGACGACCCACCGGAGCCCGCCGTCCGTTCCCCCGGTAGTACAAGAACAGGGTGTCGGCCACCATCGTTAGGCTCCTCACTCGTAAGTACTGAGTGGTCCATCCTCCCCTCGTACTGCCATAGCTTCTTCAGGCCCCTTCTACTTAGCCCTTCGTAGCTGCCAAGCGTTTTTTGGCCCCTTCGAACCTATGTCAAATATTTCGGGCTGGCTTTTCACAGCCCTTGCCCCCATAGGGAGTGCCACTTCTTCATCGTGAGGCGGGGTGGCGCCGCCGTCCGGCGGCGACTCCACTTCCTGGGCGCAGGCCGGCGCAGCAGGCCCCGCAGCACAGTGCGGCGGCGGCCGCGGCGGCGAGCAGCGGCAAGGCTGCTCCCGGGCTTCCCTGGTTCGAACTCCTGTCGAGCCTCAGCCCCAAGGCTCCTCGCGCTTCCCCGTGCCACCCCCCCTCCAGGGGTGTGAGCGGGTCGCCCCATGGCCTGCCTTGCGGCGGGCCAAAGATCCTCCCTTGAACGGGCGGATCCTGGCGAGGGGTATTTCTCCGGGATGCGATGCATGGCATCCTGGTGGAGGCTGGCTTCTCGGTGGCAGCAGAGAGCTCCGCGGTCATGCCGCTCCAGTAAAGGGCCGACGGTCTCCACGCACGTCGCGTAGACCTGGTGGCCACCCTACAGGCCGGCGGGCCACGTCTTCTCCTGGACGTGGTGACCACCGACGCATACGACCGCTCACACCCAGCCCAATGCGCCATCAAGGCTGGGTATGCGGTCGCCTGCGCCGCTTGGGCAAAAGAGCTCAAGTATGCTGATCATCCGCGGGAAGACGAGTTCTTCCCGCTGGCTATCGACACGCATGGGGCGTTGGGCGCTCGGTGGCTCGAGCTGCTCAACCAGCTCGCCCGCCACGCCATCGTCCGCCGCTTCCATGGGGAGCCGGTGGACTTTCCTGCAGCCGGGTCGTTAGCGCAGGTGTACCGGATGCGCTTGGCCGTTTCGCTGCAGCGGTCTATGGCCCGCGCGCTGCACCTTCGCGCTGGCAGAGCCCTCGCTGCTGCCTCTGGCTCTGGCCAGGGGACCCACTTCCAGGAGCCTGGCGTCTCCGACCTGAGGCTGCTTAGCAGGGGTTACTGAGTGATACGTAGCTGCTTTGTTCCTTTGTGTGCTTGTTTCTCTTAGCGCTTCCCCTGGCCCCTTCTCGTCCTTTGTTGATTCTTTTTTGGGCTGGCTTTTAGAGCCCCTATCCTCAATGGGCGCGCCCTTTTTTCTTCTGTTTCTGGACGGCGGGGCCCGCCTCTGGGCGAACCACTTGCCCGGCAAGCCAGCCCGCCACCTGGCGGGCCAATTGTCCCAAATGGCCGGTCATGTAATGCCGACAGAGCCATGTGGCTTAACCAACGTCTCGTTCATTACACATCCCTTCCTGCTGCACGCACGCGTTCCAGGACTTCAAATTGCATACCTTCTCTCCTCTGCCCATCCTTTGACTTGTAACGAAGCTCTTTATGCTCCTGCTGAGCAATGTCCTCGTCTTTCTGCTCTATAGAGACTCTGTCTTGTCTACACAGTGCTGCCTGATGTTCTGAACAACGTGCAATAAGACTCTCACTGCAGCTTTGTTGCCGGCGAAACGATCAGAACGGGGCACCCCAAGCCTTGAACATTATTGTCAAGTCCCGCATGGAGTGATATCTTCAGCATACATCAGTACTTGGTAACATATCGAGCAGAGCGAACAGGGTCAATCAGCTCTTCACACTTCACAGCAGCAGGTGCAGTGCGTCAAGGAGGTCGTAAGTACAACTCTTGGCTGATGATTTCAGGCGCCACTTCTCATATGAATGATGTGAATCTCGACGCTGGTCACCAGGTCAGCAAGTACACGCTGACCTGGCCAACCTAAAGCCGATAGAATGGCTGGGTCGGGGCACTCTCCCCGGGCCAGGGTTAAAGGTGCTGGAGGGCAGGTAATTGTAGCACTCCTCAAAACATACGTGCGCTCGATGCTTGCTGCTGTAGCAACCACTGTGGTTGGGAGGGCAGCTTAAGGCATACTAGCGTTTCGCAGGCAATAGCTGTGCCTCACAGGATGTGATTATCCTGACTTTGCGGCGCTGGCAGGCTTTGATCATTTGTCAGCGTGCTGGGCCCGCCCTGAGCGAGGCCACTGGCTTTGTAGGCAGTGCCTTGGTTCACCATGTGAGCCTAAAACTCGCATGTGCTCACTTGTGAGTATTGAAGTCCCCGTTCGCCCTAATGCCTTAGCCACCTCTTCAGCTAGGGCTTCGCTACGAGGAGCCACGACCTGTGCACTTATGTTTGCCTAACAGTGTACCGGCTTGGCTTGGCCTCCCTTTGATTCATGCGCACCCCGCGCATTCTCATTTAATTGCTTGGTTGGTCGGTTGGCACACTTCAAAACATGGTCTATTGCGGCGAGCTGTCAAGCCCCTTTGGCTCTCTCGGTCGCAATGGCCAGTGTGGCTTGGGACCATCACTTCTACCCTTACCTACCTGCCCCCTTTAGGATAGGGCTTCGCTTTGTGTAGCCCCAATGTTCACATACTTCTCTTGCAGCAGATTGGTGAAGTATGTTGGACCTGGTTTGCAGGCGTGGTGCATGTGAAGGCAAAGGGAGGCCAAGCCGAGCCAACACATCATCTCATGCTAAGGCAAAGGAACTGCAAAGTGCAGAAGTTGTTCAAGCGAAGCTCTTCCATTGGGGGCGATAGCTGGGACTCTTCTTTGAGGAATTGGAAGTGCTCTTTCAAGGGGGCGATAGCTTTGAGAGGCCTGACCAAAAAGGATGGAAAAGGTGTAAGGGGCTGGAGAGCTCGAATAACGCAGCTAGCCAAGTTGCTACTACGAGTGGGTAATTGAGAAGTTCGGAAAAATTGGTAAAAGTCGAATGGGTGCGAGTGGGAAATGTCGAAGGCACGGACGTCATTGAGCCCCTCGCATCGCTGTCATCGTCCGCCTCCACCTTGCGCTGCGCCTTCCTGCCCCCCAGTCCGCCAACCAGGTGGCTGCCGACCAAGGCCAGCAGCGCCCAGCGACGGCGCCCCATCCGCCAATGAAAGTAGCTCGCCCAAAAGGGGCAAGGGCTGTGAACAGCCAGCCCGAGAGAAACAGGTTCTGCCAAATTTACGGCAAAGGGCTGTGAGAGGCCAGCCCAGCGAGCTTTTCTGACAAGGTCCGTAGGGGCCGAAAGGCGCTTTGAAGTGGCGGAGCCACTTCACTTGCCTCTTGCTGACGTCTTGGAGACTAGTATCTTGTACAAGTCTTGGGCTCTTTATATCTTGTCCATTCTTTTTGGCCTGGCATTTGCCAGCCCCTCTTCTCTATGGGCGAGCAACCTCTTTTTGGGCTGGCCTTTCACAGCCACTGCTGCTCTTGCCCTTGCCCCCTTTGAGATAGCCACTGCCCTTAGATGGAAGAGCTGTTGTTTGCCTTCTTCTTCTTCTTGCCTTCTTCTTCTTGCCTTCTTCTTCGCTTAGTTTGCAGCGCTCGCAAGCATTGGCTCTTCATCAACGTGCAGGGCGCGCTCTAAGTCAGGCCTCCGGCTTTCGTGGCGGCGCTCCAGCTCCCCAAGTTAGCTTGTCAGATTTGTTTGTGCTCACCCGTGGGTACTAATGGCATCTTAGGTACCTTAGATTAGGTCTCCGTATTATGTAGCATTGTTTAGTCTGCACTCGACTCTGCCTGAACAATGTATTGGCTTGAATTGGCCTCCCTTTCAATTCATGCGCCCCGCGCGCCTTCTCTCTCTTAAGTGGCAGTAGCTCCGCAACTGCCGCAAACGTCACGGAGAGTTCCGCATCCGGATGCGCCCGTCAGCATGCTGCCGTGGCGGCCGCGGGGGGTCGACGAAGCCGCTGCCGTGTCATCCACATTCTCGCTATCCCGAAAGAGCGCCACCAGCCGCAGCTTCGCTGCACCCGCGGGCTCCTCTGGCGGGCCCGGCGCGCGGGGCACCGGCTCCCGACGCCAGGACAGAGGATCATCGCTCAGTTTTATCTCTACCGGGAGGCTAGCAGCAGATCAATCGATCCGGTAATCAAATGCTTCGACGCCGGTTCCCGCAGAGGAGAGACCCTGGAGAGGTCCCCTCCCCCCCATAGGGCCAAAGAGGAGACGCTCACACTTGCCAGACCGACACTAGCGCCGCGCCCGCCCGCCATGGCCGCCTCCTCCGCGCCGCTGCTGCCGCAGGCCGCGGCGGGCGCGCGCGCTCGCCCCGGTGGCCGTCGACGTCGGCGCCGACCAGTGGCAGCAGTGGGGGGCCGCGGGCTCCGCCGCCTGGCCGCCTCAGGACTTCCCCGCCGTTGCGGCCGGCCAGGACGGCGTCCGCGGAGGGCTGGCTGCCGTCAAGCGCTGGTTCATGAGCGTTGTACTTCCCCAAGGGGTAATGCATTCACCGCGACTTTCCCAAGGACTCTCATGCTCTTACCATCAGTAGCCTGTGGCCTTCAATCCGAGCGTTGCAAGGTTCTGTGTGTTGTTGCCAAAGGCAAATGTCTAGCATCTGCTGTATTGTCAACAGTAGTCCTGTGTACTCCACGTAAAGGTCGCAAGGTTTCCTGCATGTTTCTTTGATAACGCCAAGCGTGCCAGCATTCACTGTTCTCCTCGTGAGATAGAGCCATATTTGATTCTCCCTTCAAGAAGAAGGGCAATGCAAAAAGGCAATTGGTCACAGTTGCCTGGCAAAGCTAGGAGAAGTTGCATGCGCTAACGTGTTTACAACTGACAGAAGCGTTCTTCGTCGTGACTCGCCTGCTCTGTGCCTCAACATGTGCCTCAAATGTCACACATATCTTATGTGAATCTTACCAGCAGAAAGTCCTTATTGTGGCAGTGGTCAACCCATCTGGGTCCACTACATCAATGTAGTACATTGTCACCATGTTTTTGGAAGACCAGAAGGCAAGGAGCAGCCTTAATGCCTGGATTCGCAGGCTAAGATGTGGAATTGGATGTCTTGGATTTGACATGTGGAGCAGATTCCTGGGAGCAGTGAGCCAGGTTACCCAGGCGTCGCAGTTGGCGAACTATCAGAGCCACCACCAGGCTTTGAGCTGGCCATTAATCTCACTGTTCTGGTGGGAGAGGTTCTTGAGGAGTATTTCTCTACCAAGCTTGACTACAGCAATGTGACAACCTGTGTGGGTATGTCTCTCACTCAATGTTATCATCGAAGAGGTTCTGACCAAAGGAGGTGACGCAAGCTTGCTCATGCAACATGCATGACCGAATGAGCCCAGAGCTTTATGTTGGATCATCTGGTTGGCATGCTGCATGATGGTGGATGGGTAGTGTCAAATCTAATTTTTGACACTGAAGAACTGGTATAATTGTAGACATTCAGTAATCACTTGATTTGCAAAGTCTGCACTGAAGCTTATCTCAGTGTCTTTGCTGTTCAGATTGTGTTGGCAATGAGACAAGAAACATTGTCTCCAATGTGTCAGCCGCCATCCAGTCTTACTGTAATGAGACTGATCTCACCGTACCTCCTGCAGAGAACTTTGTAAGCCCGAGAGATAGATAGACCCTATCAGCCTTTGTTGCACTGTTGTTGATAGGCCTCACTTGGCACTTCAACAACATCATGTCTTCTGACCATTGAGATGCAAGCTTGTCTTTCCTTCAACTCCTGAAGAAGCGAAGGTGGTTGCAAACTTTCATACGATTCATGCCTTTACTGTTGCAGTGCGATTTCTATGACACCTTCCCCAAGCTGGCCACACTCGCGGTCGTAAGCAAGTTGCAGATCAACCCCATTACCATTGGCTTGACACGGTGCGCTGTTGCTGGTCCTTGTGGATTGAAGGAAGATGATGACAAGTCACAGCTGCAACTGTTCCTGGTGCGTCCTTCTGTGCTGATGTGTTAGAGAGCAGTATGCATTTTACTTTGCTGTCATGCTTTGTATGATGCACACTGCCATCTACTTTTATCTTTGGCCATACTTGCCTGGAGTGCTTGCAACATAGGGGACTGCAGAAGAAGCGGAGCCTTGGAAAAGATGTTGAGTATCATTGGAGCACACCGTTGTTTCTTCAGTAGAAGCTCTGTAGCATTTAGGCTCTCTGAGCTATGGCTCTGTTGTGATTGTCATGGTTGGCACAGCACGACAAGGCAAGTCAGAAGGTGGCTAATATGCTACAAGAGGAGGGAGCTGGTCGTTACATGCACAAGCTGGACAAGTACAACAATGCAGTCAATGGTGGCGGGGATTCTGAAGAGTGCTGCAAGAGTGAGATATTTCACTGCACCTGAGTGCAGTATCCTTGCCCTTGACAATTGCAGCGGCTACTTGATCTTGTTGTTGCTGTGTCTTGAGTGCCGTCTTGTAGCTTCTTCTGTTTCGTCCTGAGATGGAAGAAGGGTATCATATGGATGTGCCATGTATGTCGCGTGCCAAGGTCAGCCCAATGACACACGTGGCAACTGGATGCTGACAATGTTACAAGTCCTTCACCAGAATGCTTCAAGAAGGGCATCGAGATCTTCAAGTGCATTGCGAAGATGAAATTCAAGCGCGTTTGCAAGCATGCAAGGTGCCCCAAGATCCAAGCCATGGTGAGCTTTGACACCCTCACTCTGCCAGTATTTATACAAGCGACTGAACCAAATGATAAGAGTGTTTGTATTCGACTAGCTTGTATGCGACTAGCGACTGAACCAAACGGCAAATGTGTCAGTCGCTGGTCGCTAGTCGCAGGTCGAAGTTGCCCTGGTTTGAGGCTGTCTTTCTGGCATATGGAGTATACGTGTTCCATAGAACTGTCCTCAGAGGCCAGGCCTCGGACGGCATTGACACCCTGCCTCTTCCCAGTGCAAGTTTGCCAAGGAGCACAAGTACCTGGCCAAGACTGCGTTCCTCCTCAAGGTGAAGCCCTGGGAGATTGTCCTGCGGGCCTGCGTACACCACGGCGCCTGCCCTGGCCCCCCTCACCACCATGGCCACCACCACCACCATCGCCACCACTGGGGGCCACATGGTCCACATGGTCCCCACGGGCCCCACGGTCCCCACGGTCCCCATGGCCCTCACGGGCCGCACGGCCCACACGGGCCGCATGGGCCGTTTGATCCGTTTGGTCCACATGGGCCTCATGGGCCTGATGGGCCTGAGGAGCCAGAGGATTTGTGGACCCCGGAGCTTCCACGCCCTCCATTGTGCTGGATTGATGGCGCGGGCTATGTTCCATGTCCATCTTCACTCCACACCTCCTCGGACTTCCCACGTGTTAGCCACCCTGGCCTTGATGGCGACGATTTTCGTGGCAAGGTGACAGTGCAGGAGGATGACAATGGTGTGACCACTGATGACGTTGCGGATGACAAGGGCAACTCGGTCATCTCCACCATGCCGTTCCTGATACATGTGGTGCCCAGCATTGACATTGCCTCAAGTGAGGTGGATTCGGATGATCACACCGAAATTGTGGATCTTGAGATGGAGAGCAACTCAGAGGCCAGTATGGTTGGGGAGACTGCAGTGACCGATGTGACAAGCCATCCAGGTCAGCAGCCTCACCAAGGGAGATGTAGGAAGTAGGTTGTCTTGCTCCTTTATGAGCATCAGCGCTTAGATGCTCGATAATCAAATGCAAGCCCGACTTCTCTCCTTCTAATCTGCACATTTGACAACCTGTGAGAACTTGTGGAAGAGTCCTTACAGGTTCTCTATGTGCCGTTGGTCACTGAAGCATGCTCATTGGTTGTGCCCATTGCGCTGACATTCTCAGAGATGGACGAAGCTGGTATGACTGAGCCCAACTTTGGCGAAGCTATGCTACTGAATGACTTCATTGCGCACCCTGGTGAGGAGCACTAACACTTTCAGCCTGGCCACTGAGGATTTGTTGTCTCTTACATGCAAGTTCATTTGACAAGGAGCCTTCCTCTTTCCTCCTCATGCTGACGCCCCTGCTGATGTCCTGCTGATGTCTTCAGTAGATTGGCATCCTCTGCACAAGTTACGGTACACTGCACAACGTTATCCCTACTATGGTTGAGCTTTTTTCACCTAATCTTTTTTTCCTTGCTGTTTGCAGAGATGGGCAAGCCACTAGTCAAAGGGCCGTTTGATGATAAGCAGTACAGCCGTCGGTCTGGCAAGCAGAATAGAGCTGTGCCAGCCCCTGGTTTTCGTGCACTGAGAACTGGGCGTCCTTGATTGTGGTGAGTTTTGAGGATGCAATTCTGAAGTCCGATCTCCAAGTTGCTGCTAGGCCCTTCGGCATCCAGCTGTCTTGGCAAATTAGGTCTGCCATGATGTTGTTGCGTAAATTGAAGGACCTCGGTGAGTACCTCGATTATCAAATCAGTATCTCCAGTCTGCTGTCAGTCAGTATTCCCTAAAAAACTCAGAAGCGCGACAGGTGTCTATGTTCAGCTAATACTTATTGGAGGAAGGATCATCTGTTTGCTTAACAGGGTGGTTGTCAATAGTCCTTCCATAGGGACTATTGCCAATCGATGTGGATACTTGCAGCTGAGTTGGCTGCTGTGGATGTTGCAAACTGTAGTGAATCTTTCTTTCTGTATCTAGCTTGTCAGCTGCTTAACTCTATGTCCTCTACCTAGCCCATCACACGGTTGGCGGATGTGACATAAGTGACATTCTGATTGTATTCTGGATCATTCACATCGAAGTCACGTCCATATAGACAAGTGCATTTGCCCTCCCCAGATTCTTTGCAATGCTGGACTGCTTGCAGGGGCTTGCTTCACTGTTGGGAAGTCAGCGGGTTGAAGCTTCAATTGGCACAAGTAATGAACGAATTTTGCTGGATTGCAAGTCTTCAGGTTCTGCAAACTCTTGATGTTAGCCCTCTTGGCTGTCTTCACATTCGCCACATCTTCTCCTCCTCCAGCCTTCCCAGCTGGACGTTTGCCCCTCCATAAGAGCCAGCATACCACCTCCGTCTTGGCTGTGCACACATGGCCGTGCAGACAGCCTCACTCATGGCAGCAGACAGCGATTAGAATAGCATAGACGTTGCCCACCGAATGAGAGTGGCAGCCATGCCTAGGGGGCGCGCCGGTGCAGTCCCACTGTCTAATGACAGAAGGTCCAGGTGCCTGGGCATCTCCTCGTACATCAAGCGCTCCTTCAGTCCATTAGGCTCAGACAAGTGGTTCCCAACGCAAATTGCTGGAGGACCATGTCATCGCAGTCAACATGAATGAGGCATTCCAAAAATCCTCTCTCATAATTGAAAGAGACTTGGGGTTCTATATAGAGCAACAATGGCCACTTTCTGCTTGACTGGATGTACATGATATTACGCAAAGATTCTCCAAAAATCTGTGGCACTGTAGCAGTGCCATAAAGTTCAGCCAGTCTGACAAGCCATCTCACAGGACATGCTGAGCCATACTGCTTATCAATGTAAATCACTCAAACTCCTGCAGTACAAATAATTATATACCGCCTTCCTGGACAGTAAAGAGGGTCAGGGGACAGTGAAGAGCAATTTATATGTCCAACATCCACCAACAGCAATCCTAGAAACTCGTTGAAGTGAACTGTGTTCCAAGGTCAGGGGACTTGACAAAGAATTGACAGACAAAATTTCAACTATCTAGTTTATGCGAGTGCTAGGCACTGCTGGGGTGGGGGTTGGTGTTGGGACGCATGCTACGACAAATCCCACGGTACACAAGCCCCAGAGAGCGGCCAATCAGTGCACTAAGGAGGAAGGAGAGGGCGCCACCAAGTGCTGCCAGCAGAGTACTGCCCACTGGGGCTGCCACATCTGCCAGCTCCAATGCTAGGCTATACGCCAGCCGCCACCCGCGTAAAGCGCCAAGCTCGGCGCTTCGACGCGCGGGCATGCAAACGCATATCAACACCAGGCCTACCCGTGGCGAAGGCGCCGATGTCGGTGGCGCCTCCTGGCGCCTGCGCTTGCGCCACCAGCCCCATGCCAGGAGCCGCGCAATGCCAGCACGAGTAACAGAGGCGCGTGGCCGCTGCGAAGGTGGCGGCAGAATGCGGCCTGCGGTGGCGATCGTCCAGAGGTCGTGGCGGTCCTCGTACATGGCTGCAACGGATGCAAAGTTGCGTCGCAGCCAACGCCGGAGTGCTACCTACGCAGAGCAGCGCCAGTCAGTGAAGGCCGTGGCCGCACTCTTCGACAGTCCAAGGCAGAGTCTGAGGCGGAGCTTGCAAAGCAGACCTTGTTGCGAAATCTCTCGAGCGCACGCGTGGATGAGAGCTCAAGCTGCAGGTGGCGTGGCGGGCCACCGCCATTGTCATCCTCGTCGCCGAGCGCGACGCGGTCGAGGTAGGCCGCCGTGGCGCCGTCAGCGACGTGCACCACAAGGTCCTCCAGCAAGATGGGAGCGTATCGCGTGACAGCGGCTCCGCTGCTTCTGGGCCTGCGCTCGTGAGCCGGCGCGCCTGTCGTCCTCGTTAGTTCATGACGACTGGCCCAAGCAGGCATCGTGGGCATGCAGAGCAATCCGAGGCCAGTGCAGCAGGCATCCTGGGCATGCAGAGCAGTAGGAGCAGGCATGGTGAGGAAGAGGGTGTGGAGGTGCAGTGAGGCTGGAGGTTGAGGGAGAGATGAGGGAGGGGAGAGAGGGAGATTGCCGGACCTTACTTGCTTGAAGCGCAGGTAGTAGATGAGGTCAGCGTGGAGGCCGGCCTTCTCGTCGACCTCCATGAGCCTGGCAGCGCCCTCTTCGAGGGCCTCCGCGGACAGCTCGTTGCTGGCCTCCTCTGCCGCCGGGGAGCCTCGCCAGCCCCTCCCGCCGCCGTCGACCGCCGACGGCGATGCTCGAGAGCTGGAGCTGGCGGTGCTGCCACTGTCTGCCCTGCCGTCGTCACCACCAGACCCTCTGCTCCTGGGCTGGGCGCCGCCGCCGTGCGACAGCAGGGCCGCCGCCGCCTTGCGCTGGCAGCGCAGGACGAGCTCTGCGCAGGCAGACCGCCAGAGCTCCACCGGCGAGGCCCGCATGTCCTCCGGTATCGCTGCAACCTGGCAATGGCAGCACAAACGGATTTGGTTACCGAGTTTCCGTCAGGCAGACGGCGTCCTGATGGGCGCCCACATCGGAAGCAGCGGCGGCTGCCCACCTCGGCCTGCAGGTGCTCGAGGCCGAGCAGGAGGAGGCGGCGGAGCTGTGCAGGCGTCAGCGCCTCGAGGCTCAGCCGGGGGGCCCCAGCCGGCGGAGCGGCGGCGGCGGCGGCGGCAACGTCGGCGGCGGCCGCGTCGGCGCCGAGGTCACGGAGCTTGTCGCGGATGTCGCCCCAGATGCGGACGGGAAAGGCGGCGGCGCCCCCCGCAGCTGGCTGCGACGGCGGCGACGGCAGCGGCGGCAGCGGCTCTCTGCTTCTCGCGAGCGGCTCTGGCAGCTCCACGGGGCGCCGCCACGGCGCCGAGAGC
>WELB01000226.1:105232-117638 GCA_009602725.1 Spirogloea muscicola
GTCGCCGCCTCCGCGCGCCGAGCCGCCCCCTCCCCGCCCTGCCGGCGCCGAGGACGGCGGAGCCGGTGCCGAGAACGGCGGCGGAGGCGGCGGCGGGGGCGACCGCAAGCGCAGCGAGGTGCGCGGGCTGCGGCTCGGTGTTTCCGGGCACCGCGGACGACCACCGTTGGAGGCCCCCTTGCACCCCTCGGCGCTTTGCCCTAGCGCCTGCCGCGAGTTCACGTGGTCACAACGTGACTGACTGGTCATGAATCAAAGCCTGGTGCATTCTGCGGAAGCCGCTCGCTGAGCGTTCCGAGGACGCTGTGGTTCTGCTCTGCTCCTTCGCGTGGAGAAAGCCCTCATGCAGCGACCCCCTGTGGTACATACAGCGCTCCTCCCGGGACGACAAGGACAAGGGGGACCGCGAGCGGCACCACCGGAGCGACCGGGAGAAGAGCAAGGACCACGAGCGCCGGCACCGTGACGACCGCGACCGGGACAGGGACCGGGAGCGTGAGCCGCGCGGCGAGCGTGGCGAGCGCGAGCGTGGCGACCGTGAGCGCGGCGAGCGAGGGGACCGCGATCGCGATCGGGAGAGGTGGGTGCCTGTGAGAGTGCTTGCGTTCACAGTGCCTATCAATTTTTAATGAACAAACACAGTGTTCTGATGGCACAGTTCAGATTGCTGTGCTAAGCATGGCATCTCCGGTCTGCATTACCCCAGTGGACATTGTGTATGGGCTTGTCTTTGGATTACACATGACATGCCAGCAGATGGTCGCAGGACTGCCCCTGTGGAGGGCTGCAATTTCGGCCATGCTGACAGATAAGACCGTCATTTAATGTGTTGCGTCAGGCATGGCCGAGAGAAAGGCGGAGACCGTGATCGCGATCGGGAACGACGCCGGCGATCGCATGAATCACGCTCTCGGTCGCGATCGCGAGAGAGGAGTACTCGGTCAGTGCTGTTCATGATTGTGTCTGAGCACCTTAAGGAGAATCTGCGCGCATAATATATTTATCCAGCTTATGCAGTCCTGACCTGTTGAGCCTGAGAAGCTGTATACGCATCGTCAGGAACTTTTGGTATTTTCTCTTGATCAATCTTGACTGACAGAGCTTACAGACACTGCTTGTGCCTTGTGCATCGACCTCGCACTTCTGGTGCAGATCTACATCATGCATGACAGCAGCCAAAGGCTGTGCTAACTGCATACTTCTTCTTTGGCATGCTTTCTGCAGGAAGAGAACAAGTGGTTTTGACATGGCTCCCCCTGGAGCCACTGCAGCGCCTCTAGCCATGGCAGGTTTGTGATACTTCCTGATGCCTCCTGATTATGTGTAGGTTTGGGAAGGGTTAAGGCCCAGACAGCTGTTGCTGCCAATCTGGTCCAGTGCCAACGTGTGGATGAAATGGCAAGCTTTGCTGTGTCAAAGTGAGGATGTGTTTGCACAAGCAGCATTGGTTCATTGGCTGGTAATGCAGCCCTTGGCGCATTGTCCTGGGGCCTGTCATTCTACGGGTCTGTGGTTAGCGACAATGGTCTCAGTTGCATGACAAGTGTGATTATGGTTGTTGAAAGGCCATCAGCAGTCACTGAGAACTTCATTTGGTGTTTGTTTGTGTCGTTCTTTGGTTGCTGTTTGTCTGTTTTGTCTGTTTCTTTTGCTTTTGGACTCGAAAGGCAACCTGAGCCGCGTAGCCCACCCTGCACCTCAACAATGTTAGCCTGCCAAGGCTCATGCCGAAGACAAGGGGGTGGTTCCCACGAGTAGTGTACAACAAATGGTCTTCGCCTCACTCTCCGACTAACTTTCTGACGATATACACGACCATATCGCGGTTCACTGCTGATATGTGTTCTAGTCAGAAGACGTTCACAGAGCGTCACTTGCTATGCTTATGCTCATGAAGCTTGATCTCTTCTCGGTGCTTGAGTGCCAGACCTGTCCAAGCTGCACCAGCTTGGCTCTTAGTTGAACCTCAACTTTGCACACTGAAACAATGGGTTCCTTGTTCAGGACAAGTTCCAGGGATGGCACCGCAGATGCCTGGAATGTTTCCTGGGATGTTCCCGTATGGAGGAACTCAGGTTGAAGCCCATCACGCTGTCCTTGATGATTGCTTGTGCATGGTTCCTGGACGTGCAACTAAGAACAGCATCAATGTCGTTGTCATAGATGAGGACCATTGCTTTGTTTTGGTTGCTGCAAATGCGCTGCTGGCGTAATGGATGAAGGAGTGTTAAAGAGAGAAAGCACTGGTGGTCTCTGTTGCTTGCATATGTGTGTATTACCTTGCATCTTGGCGTTATGTCTTCTCATCGTGCTCAGTGTACTTGTCTTTGCCAGTTTGGTGGCATGCCTGCAATTCCAGCACAAGCCATGACACAGCAGGTATGCATTGAATCTTTTGAAGCTTACCATGTACTTTTGACATGGAGTCTTCAACCTTGAATTGAGCACAGATGTTCTCAACCTTGAAGTGACCACAGATGTACATAATGCTGCAAGCAAGGGGCACAGCAGCCACTTCGCCTGTTGGCCTATGATGTGACATGTTATCATGTCATCACTTGATGCGGACAGAATGGCTAAGCCATTTCTGACAATCTCTCAGCCTGAAGGCCAGCGCTTTCTTCATTACTTTACAGTTGATACGTTAGTGTTAGGGGCTAACGATGTGCATAAGCTTGTTTCCGGAGGATGTTGTGGTCACAGCCTTGTCTGTTCGTATTGTTGGTCTTTGCACAGGCCACCAGGCACGCACGTCGCGTTTATGTCGGGGGCTTGCCTCCAATGGCTAATGAACAGGTTTTGCACTTCTCCTTCTTTGATCTCTGTGGAAAGCACAAGCCCACAAGGCCTTTCAATGACTAAGTTTTGGAAGTGGCTCCTGAATAGCAGCAAGTGGGACAGCAGCCTTGTGAGATGGTAATTGAGGCGAAGTCAGGATGAGCCTAGTCATCTCTTAGATGATTATGCATATCTAGTCTCACAATCAGATAGTGAGACTTGAGTGAAGTATGGGGTAGGTTTTGTGGACGCTTTGCTTGCTCTGAAGCACTGGTCTTGACACTCATATTTCTTTGCAGAGCATTGCAACATTCTTCAGTCAAGTCATGGCTGCTATTGGTGGCAATGCTGCTGGACCAGGTCCCCTCCCGAAGCCGACCTTAATAGCACAGATTGACAAGCAGTAGTTGTAAGCCTTTTGGCAGGCAAGGTACGCTTTGTGTGATTTTGCAACTCCAGCAAGTAGCAGCTAGTGATGTGGTTGTGACTGTGGTTCTAAGATGAATGATGCAGGAGATGCTGTGGTCAATGTCTATATCAACCAAGAGAAGCGTTTTGCGTTTGTGGAGTGCCGCACAGTTGAAGAAGCCAGCAACGCTATGGCTTTAGATGGCATCATCTATGAGGTATAGCATTTGCTTCATGCTGCTGCTCATACAGATGAGGTTACATCCTGCCTTCCTGCTGACAATCTCAGTAGTCTAAGACCCTGCATGACAATTGGTAGACATTCACGTTAGGTAGGAAGTAAAGCTGTTCTTAACATTGGCTTTACACAAATTTCAACGGTCCTGGCAGGGCGTGTCTGTTCGAGTGCGGCGGCCAAGTGATTACAATCCTTCAATGGCAGCGACGCTTGGCCCTAGTCAACCCAATCCCAATCTGAATCTGGCTGCTGTGGGCCTCACTCCCGGGCAAGTCATTTTCTATTCAGCCATATTGCCTTTAAGAGTATTCAAGGTATTTCAGTGCAGCATTCACGACAGTAGAGAACTAGAGAGTATTGAGATTCTTTGGCTTGTCTTGCAGGGCTGCTGCTGGTGGTGCCGATGGGCCTGACCGAATCTTTGTTGGAGGTCTTCCTTACTACCTCACTGAAGAGCAGATAAAGGAGCTTCTTTCTTCATTCGGGTATGAGTTGGTCTACCTTTTCTTGCCGGCAGGTCCTTGTGAGTTCTGCTTTAAGATGAATCGTTGTTTTGTCAAGTTGCTAGACTGATGCTGCCTTACACACATGTTCGAGACAAGCTTGTAATGTAAACAGCCAACATTTGCGCAGGCCATTGCGAGCATTTGATCTGGTGAAAGACAGGGACACTGGAAATTCTAAGGGATACGGCTTCTGTGTGTATCAGGTGTGTCATGTGAGCTTGTTCAAAAGTCAAGTTTATACTCAGTTTGTGTGCAGCAGTAGACACAGGAGTCATCCCTGGTCTCAGTTGCGGTAACACATCCTTGACATGCAACATGTAGATTATTGTAAGCCCAGAGGATGGTAGACGTTTTGCCACTGCTGACGTTCATCTGTTGTGTGGCCAGGACCCGCATATTGCAGACATTGCTTGTGCAGGTCTCAATGGCATGAAAATGGGTGATAAGACTTTGACAGTGCGTCGTGCGACTGCAAGGTCATCCACATCACCTTACAGCTCTGCATGAGCCACGGCGATTTCAAGCAGCATGTGTGATCTAGTTGAATACACATGTTTGATGGCTTATGCTGTAGGAGTGAGGAGCATTGCATCTCTTACAGAGCAGCTTGTCAAGCTCTGCAGTTGCATATAGATTCTGATTATTGCTTATCACAATTTGAGGCGATTTGTTTCACCGTTCTTGGTGTGCCAATTGCCAGCAGTGGGCAGCCCAAGCCGGATCAGGCAAATGTACTTGCACAAGCACAACAGCAGATTGCGCTCCAGGTATGTTTAATATTTGAGTAGGACAATGAGTTGCATGGGTGAGATTGCGGCAACGTCCTGATGCAACATTGTCTATGTGCCAGGCAAGCTATCAATTTGCTGCTGATGATCAGTGTTTGCTTTTGGTGCAAGCAGAAGCTTGCACTTTCTGGGGCCAATTCAGTTGCTCTGGGCACCTTAGGTGTGAGTATCCCAGGCATGTCGCCTGGTGCAGCAGGTCCAGCAGAGACCCCCACAAAAGTGGTGTGCCTGGCACAGGTCGTCTGAACCCCATCATTTTGACCACATGATCTGAAATTGCAACACCTTGCAGCCAAGCAAACAACCACTTTGTAGTGCCTGCAATGTTCCACTGATATGGATGCTGGCCTGTGTGGGCTCACCATATCGTATCTGCAACGTTGCGCATTTCGTGTCTCTTTGCTCCTGCCTGCTTACCAAATGCAAGTGAGGTTGAATTGCTGAATTTGGCAAACAGCTGCACATATGACAGGTTGTCACACCTAACGAGCTGGTGAATGATGAGGACTTTGAAGAGATCCTTGAAGACATGCGAAGTGAATGCGGAAAATATGGTTAGTATGCCAAGAAAGCCTGATGCACTCCTGTCAAACGGCGACAACTTCGCCTAACATCTACTCTCATGGGGCTGTATTCACCTAAGCACTCCGCTGGCTGTCATATCTCAATCCGGTTCTAAAATGGTGTTATGTCGGATCAGGCACCCTGGTGAATGTAAATATTCCTCGACCAGGACCAAATGGGGAGCAACTTCCCGGAGTTGGCAAGGTATCAGCAACATCAGACTTGTTGTGCGATGAGTGGTCTTGTATAAGGAGCATGATGTTGGAGTAAGCTTTCATTACAGTGGCTGCAAGATATAGCAGACCTTGCAGATGTTTTCGCACTAAGTCCTGGATGTTGTTTTCAATTCTGTCCAGGTGTATGTGGAGTACGTTGACACAGCAGGCGCTCAGAAGGCGAAGCTATCCCTTAATGGTCGCAAGTTTGGGGGCAACTCTGTCATTGCTCTTTACTACCCCGAGGAGCAATTCGCTCGAGGGGAGTACAGCTAGGTGCCTCATGCGCACTGTGGAGCTGTTACCAATTTTAAGCACCTTCTTGTGGTCAATGACCAATCTGCATTCTTGGACAACAGCTCGCTACTATCTTGTTTCGAAGTTCCAGCTGCAAAGGTGGCCAATGTAGCCAACATTGCAGGGGTTTGCAGCAGATTGCCCCGATGCTCGGAGACAGTGTGCTGTGGGGCATGACACCGCACCGCATAAAATCTGTGTTCAGGCCGTTCTGAGTGTGAATCAGAGGGGCAAACGTCATAGTCATGACGGTCTGAGACGGCCTGCCAGCCGCCAACGCTCCTCTTTCACCAGCAGTGGCTTCTCGAACACCCAAACATCCTCAACATCCAACTGTGTATCACAGCCGAGCATGCTGGTCATGGCTGCAGCCCTCGCTTGCGGGGGCCAACTGGCAACTGTGCTTGGCTCATCAAATAGCTTGTCTTCAGGATTGCTCACCTCTTGGTCCATGTCCCCAGCAACGACTTGCCCTCGCTTGCCATACGCTGCGCACTTCTGTTCCAAGGAAGGCCAGCGAGCTGCAAGGGGTCAGTGCAGCCTCGCACGCAGTCTGCATTGCTCTGCCTGCCAGCATGCTGCGGACTGTGACTGTGCACCTGGCTGCTACGGATGCTGAGGGTGAGCTGGACGAACGCGTTGTCAGTGTTGCTCCTGTCGACCCCAATCTGACAAGCAGCAAGTCAAGATGCAATTGTCAGTCATCCTATTGACCTTACAACTCTCTAAGTTGCACCTGAATGCCCAGTGATGTGAGCTCACAAGAGAATTGCCACCAATTCCTTTGAAAGAAGGCCGGCCGAAGAGCAGAGTAGAGCAAAATCTGCGTGGATGAAGGTCACAGTGGTGCCGTGTGCACCATGCGTGCTTGCAGAGTCTTGATGGACTTGAGTGGCCCGCTCAGCTCCCACTTGACCTTTGCCCATCCAGCATCATCCCGCTCCTTCAGCTCCCTCTTCAAAGACTGCAGTCAAGAGAATCCAAATCAGTTAGCAATTGCAAGCATCAAGAGGGCTCATGGTTATATGCGATACATTGCAACTGTCAATCACAACAACGAGCTTCTGGATGCAGCTGCATGCATTAGTGTGGATATTGATTGAAGCCCAGGTTTGATAATCCCAGCTCACTGTATAGAATGACTCAGTCACTAACTGCCGTAGTGCAGTCCGGTCTCCAGCAGCTAGTGCCCTGTTGACCTGTAGCAAGTGCAAAGACAAAAGCCTGCCGATTGAGCAAAACTTTGACAAACTCCAGTAAGAAGAATTGCCTTGCCATTCCCCAGAGCTACGTCCTTGGCAGCTTGGCAGTCACATGATGCATACCAGCGTCCCGCATGTACAGGCACTCGAAGTATGTATATTTGCCACAGATTTGTGACGGCTGAGATGTATGTAACAAACAAATAAGCTACATATATATGATACATATATGCAGCCTGTCTGATAGATGACGACGTTGAAAAAGCATGTGAACCTACTGTATGCATAATGGCCGTCTACTTCTACCTGTATCTAGCACAAGACCAGAAGCTCAAGAAGAGAAAGCAGAAAGATGACATTCACAACTTACTAGAGACCTATGCCCAATCTCTTCAGCACATTCAGCACAACGACGGCCGCCAACGACAATTGACGCTCGCCTGAGAGTAGAGCGTTGTGACGTCGCGATAGAAGGACTGCTGACTGTAGCCCTGATGCCGCCGCAACTTTGCAACAGCATATGCTGTTTTCAGCTGTGCAGTATACACTAAGACACATATGAGGCGGCAGCAGTGCCAAGAGGACGAGCTTGACTGGAGCAGACTCGCCCGCATCATTTGAAAGCATGTCCTCAGTTGCAGCCTTGTTTAAAACTTCTGGGATGGCACAGATTGCCTGACTGAAACAGAGAATGGAACAAAAGCTCACCCCACCCATCATGCGCTCCCTCTTCCGCCGCCAACCGGCTCTGGTGAACCAGCTGCACACAGGAGGAGCGTGTTTCCAGCAGATTTAGATGAAACTGTCCCAGCAATGAAGAAGCTGGCAGTGTGGGAGCTGGCGCATGTGGTGCTGGGTGGCACGCAGCGTCAGAAGAGGCTCCCAGAAAGCCAGCACTCAAAGTCGACGCTACGGGCTTGCTACCTGTCCGGCTACTCCCTCACTGACCGAGAGCTGACGTGCCGACGTGCTGATCAGGCCAGAGCAAGGACCTCTGAAAGAAGGGCAGCGGCTTCGGCTCCCTCTGCCAGGGCTCCGCCAGCACCCCTGGGCTTTGCAGGAAGAACCGCAGCTTGACCTGAAGCATGGGCCCGAGTCGCGGAAAGAGCAAGAGCACGCTCAAGGACGAGGCGAAAGCACAACACCACACGGAGTAGTGGCCTCGAGATCACGAGGCTGGCATCTAAGAGCCAGAAGTTCAGGGTGCAGTATCGCGCAGAAATCCGCACATCCAGGTTCGTGAACTCAATGAAGGTCCACACACGGTCAGAGGACGAGCAGAGTGCTGACATGGGTCACCCATAATCCCGTCTGAAGCCCCACATTCGTAGTTCAATGCCACTTGAGGCCATTGCAACGCAGGCGAAAGCACGTGCGAGCTGCTGGCAGCTGGCAACCCGTACAGGACTGCGTCAGGCGGCGCAGCAAGCAGAGCGAGGAGCGCGGATAGGCGCCCACCTGCCGCTGGCCCGCCACCTGGGGCGGCGCCGCCGTCGACAGCAGCCGGCTGCGGCGGCTCGCAGGGGTCGTCGCGTCCGCCTGGCAAAGGTGGGTTTAGGGTTTAGGGATTAGGGCTGACGGACTGGGACTGCGCCTTCGCTGCCGCTACTCTGTGTCCACTTCAGCCATCAGGCGAGCCGTTAGACCCCGAACCCCGCGCGGCTGGAGGAGTCCGTGTCGTGCCTGGACGTGGGCGAAGTGCACCGCGGCGGCGGCGGCCGCCGCGGCGCGAGCGACGCCCGGCATCGCCGCCGGCCTCCAGGGCAGCGGCAGCTAACCTCCATCACTTAGCCACCGCGCCTAACATAACAGGCAGTGAGTGACTCAGAACCCCGGCCCCCGCCGCCGCCGGCGGCCATGGCGCCCCCGCCGCCGCCGCCGCGGGCGCGGCGCGAGCGCTCGCTGCCAGGAGAGAGCTGCCTGCTCGACTGCGCTCTGAGCCTTGGCAGCTTAAACCCTGACCCCTCTGAACTCCCGAACCACCTTGAGTCGCTGTGCGCTTTGGCTTGGGATCTTGTCCATTCTTCTTGGGCTGGCTCTGCCAGCCACTCTTCTCTGTGGGCGAGCACCTTCGTCTTTGGAGCACTTTCCGCCCCTTCGAAGATTGTTCATTCCTTCTTCCCGGGCATGGCCAATCACAGCCATCGCCCTCTGCTTGAAGAGTCTTCCTCCCTGAAACCCTTGTTAGCGCAATCTCACTCACTGTGACCTCTCAGTGAAGCCGCAGTCAACAGCCAAAGTCTGGAGGTGTAGGTGAAAGCGCTTGCATTACTTGCCACCAGGCACGCTGCGCCCTTGACCTGTCCGCTTCTGCAGGGCATTGCTGGTGTCCAGCTGCTATAAAGGCACACCCCAGCCTCTCGCAATGCTTGGCATGAACTTGCCTAAAGCCAGGCCCCTTGCTGCGAGCTTGCCTCATCGAGCTCGAATCTTCGACTGTGATGTCATCCGTCCCTGTTGCACGACACAGGTAGCCTCCAGACGCCACTGCGTCTCTGCGCTGGTTTCTGGACACTACTCTCTGTATCATGCCATAGATCACCTAGCCCCCCAAAGTTGTCGATCAAAGAACACAACTTGGAGCTGCTTGGAGCAGCACGAGCTGGTAGTTCAGCACGGAATTCCTGCTCCCTCTGATGTGCTTGATTGACAAGCACGATCAGTTCCCAGGGGGGCCATATGGCCCTGCAGCACTTGCTGTACACCCTACTGGGCGATAGAATGCAAGGGTGCCCAAACTACTGAGAACACCCCTGCCACGAACACCACTAGGAAGTACCCGTGAATAAAGTTTCACCAGTGAGGAAAGTCCAACTGCAGGATCTGATTACATGCAGAGGCAGTGAACTTTAATGCCCAAAGACTGGTACAATGGCTTGGATAAGTGTTCAGGACTTCGTGGGCCTGAATGTCGTGCACTGGATTAACTAGCTGCGTATTCTTTGCAAAGTCTCCTTGTCTTCTGCAAAAGCCTGCAGGTACTCCTCAACCTCCTTCTCCTCCTTGGTCTTCTCCTTGCCCTTGTTGGGAGCGAGCTCTGGGGGCCGGTACTCGTCCACCGAGAAGGCATGGTAGTGGGCCATGGCGAAGAAGAGCATCTCCACACAGATGAGGAAGTTTTGGACAGCTTCCTCCACCTGAGGTACGCTGTAAAACCAGGTGTCTGTGTGCAGGAACTTTGACCAGGCAAGCAGGCTGATGACGAGGCCCTGTCAATGATCACGGCAACTAGTAGGCATGCTTCAGAAAGGCAGCACACTTGCCATGTAGCACAGGATGAGTCACAACCATCCTACACGGTAAGACATCTGCATGTTCAACTACCTGCCTGTGGTGCTTGCGTGGCTTTGCATGTTACCATACCGCAGCTCCCCGGTGCCAGTTGGGCGTGGCCACTAGAGTGGGTAGCAACAAGTACACAGGTTTGGACAAATTTCTGACCTGCCAAAAGGAGAAGAAGACAACGCCCTTGACACATAGCAGCTTGGCAAGCGGCTTGTGGGAAGCCAGCTCCGGAGCAAAAGCGTGATAGCAGAAGAGGAGGGTGTACACCGCCAGAGATACAGAGGCGTTGAGGAGGAAGTTGATGACCACTTTTGGTACAAGCGTATACTTCCCGGTCGCTTGGAGTACAAGGACAACTACTGAGAGCACAGGCCGGATGAGCACAAATTGCCACACCCAGGTATGTAGACGCCGCAGCAGCCTCATATCCAAGTGCACCTCAGTAGTCTGCAATAGGCATAGAGGTACATGTGAAAAGCAATGCTGCAGTGAAGAGGTGTTCTGATGTTGGATTTCATACAAATTGGCCATTGATGCTTGCACTAGGCGATTCACCACTTATGATCAGAAGCAGCTAAAGCTCATTCCTATTGACAGATTCCGATTAACAGATGTGCCCTGGCATCCACAGGTAGCTTGGTCACAACAGCCAACCAAAAGACCTTTGGTGCCACGCTACCATGCACACTGCTTGACAAATCCTCCTCACTTGGAGAACTTCTCCTCACTTGAAAAAGGTTGACAGGGAAGGCGTGGTGGATGGTCCTTCCTTTCATGCCATCTGGTATTGTCTTACTTCCAGGTGACACGCCCACATAGCTGTACATCAAGTCGACGAATTTGGCAATGACCTGCAATTGGCCCGTATCAGTTGCTTGTATCAGGATACAGGACCACGTGCTAGCACTTGTTTGCAACATAAGATCTTAGAGTAGCAAATGCATCTACGGCATGACAGGCTATAGCCTTGTCGGTGCATGCAGTGGGAATCGATCTTATCATCAACACTGACAAGTAACCCAGGGCTGTATCGGAGCTCTGACCAATGCTTCATAGCACTCCTTTAAGGCGTCGAGTAATGTAGAAAAGAACTCCCCTTCTGGCATCTCCACAAGCGCTGTGAACAGGAATTATCTCATATCAGTAGCTATTAATGAAAACGGCAGAAGTGTCGGTGCACAACTTGCAGCGCAAGCAGCAGAACAGGTTGTTCAGCTTTCTGCATGCGGTCTCATAAGCTAGAAGATGCATCTCAAAAGCCAAAGGTCTTCGGAATTCTGGTACCGATAAAGGATGTCACGGCATACACAGGGGCCATGAGGATAATAATGATGATTGCCATCTGTCCAATGATTGGAGACCCAAGCGTCAGTCTCAAAGCAAATGATTACGCCAGTCAAAATCCCTCCCAGTAAGGCACCTTGATGACTGCCTGCTCGGGGCTAAGTCATATTCAACTCATAAGCACGCAGATACACGAAGCTGCGAGACGCCTAGGCTGCAGGCACCATCTTCTTGCTCCTTCTTTACGAGGACATAGTGAAGGTGATACTGAACACGGCCGACACACCTGCTCACGTCGATTGCGTAGGTATTGCAGGTGGAAGCTGATGAGCTGGCTGCGACAACGCCAGAGGTAAGCTTTCTGACATATATTTTGCTCTGGAGCTAGTGTTGCGATGCAATGAGAACGGTTACGACGTGGCCATGCACGCAACTTTACTCCACAAAGGAGAGAAGTAAGGGGCGCAAAGTCGACTCCGACTGGCACCAACTCTCCTTCAGCGTTTTCGTGAGCCAGTGTCCTCTGCTGTGATGCACTTTGGCAGCCATAGCTCATGCCGACAGCGCGAGACAAGGGAAGGGCCGGCTGGCTCTGGCTGTGCGGCGGCCACGGACAGAGGGGACAGGAGGCGGGACCTGCTGAGGTGCGCGGCAGTGAGGGTGCAGGCGCCCGCGGCGAGGAGCGTGAAGGAGCGGGCGTCCCGCGGGAAGGCCCGCGCCATGTCCCACAGCGAGAAGGACAGCATGCTGGCGACGGCGCCCTCCGGCTCGCCCATGGCGCCGCAGCCGCTGCCGGTCACGGCGGCGGCGCCGACGCGAGCTCGCGGCGCTGCGGGCGCGC